>CAMTDV010000116.1:24103944-24399174 GCA_947069175.1 Scalesia atractyloides | reverse complement strand
CTCATGCTCGTCCTTCGACTTTGAAAATATTAATATATCGTCGATAAATACTATCACAAATTTGTGGAGGTACGGTTTGCACACTCGATTCATTAAATCTATAAATACTGTCGGTGTGTTGGTTAAGCCAAACGACATGACGAGAAACTCGTAGTGACCATAATGAGTTTTAAACGCCATCTTCGGTATGCTCTCTCCTTGTATCCGCAACTGGTGATATCCAGACCTCAAGTCTATCTTGGAGTAGAAGCTCGATCCTTGCAATTGGTCGAACAAGTCGTCAATTCTCGGTACTGGGTACCGATTCTTGATAGTGAGCTTATTCAACTCTCGGTAATCTATGCACATCCCGAATGTTTAGGCCTTTTCTTCACAAATAAGACTGGAGCTCCCCATGGCGAAAAGCTTGGTCGAATGAATCCCTTATCCAACAACTCTTAAAGTTGTGTGGATAACTCATGCATCTCTGAAGGTGCTAGACGATACGGGGACTTGGCTACGGGTACAGCTCCCGGCACCAAGTCGATGTGAAACTCGACTTGCCGTTGGGGTGGTAATCCCGGTAAGTCCACAGGGAAAACTTCAGGGTATTCTTTTACCATAGGAATTTCTTCAAGCTTAGGCTCCTCGGCCTTCTTGTCAACTACATGTGTTAGGAAGGCTATGCAACCCCTCCGTAAGCATACTCTAGCTTTCATACAATTAATGATCCGCAATGGTGTATCGCGTTTTTCTCGGTGAATAACAATGGTCTCCTCATTCGGTAGCGGTACGCGGATAATCTTCTCATGACACACTACTTCGGCTCAGTTATCGGACAACCAATCCATACCAACTACTACGTTGAAGCTACCTAACTGAACTGGTAAGAGGTAGATGTTTAACGTTTTCTGACCCAGCTCCAACGAACATCCTTTAATGATTTCCTTTAACTAAACTATTTACCATTTGCAAGCTCTACAGAGTAGGGGACATCTAGCTTACTGGAATCTACACCCAATATATTTTTAAATTCCATGGAAATAAAGCTAAAATCAGCACCTGTATCAAATAATATGGATGCAAAATGATTGTTGATAGGGAATGTACCAGTGACCACGTTAGGGTCTCAGCATGCATCCTTTGCCCCGATCACAAAAGCTCTCCCACGAGCTTGATTTCCCTTGGGGCAATCTTTCTTCCAATGATCTTTGCTTCCACAACCATAACACCCAGTCTCATGCCCAGCTCCATTCCCGTTTCCATTACCCATACCGTTTTTGTTTCCACCCCTTCCTGTCGTCGCCCAACATGTCTCAGAACAGTGGCCAACCTTGCCACACTTGTTACACTTAAAAACTCGACAAGCACCCAAATGGTGATACTTGCACTTGTCGCAATTGGGATAGGGGCCTTCATACTTCTTTGGACCAGTGGTGGTTGTAGCTACGAAAGCTCTTGTTTCCCTGGCTGATTAGCCACTCTCCTCTTGTTAGTTATTGTTGTTGTAGTTCGCCTGTGTACCCTTCTTGAAGTGTGAATACTTCCTTTTTCCGTCATTTGCCGATTCGATGTGTGATTCTTTCTTTTCTGTCCTCTTCACAAAAAATTTCTTCATTCTCACCGCATCTTATGTAAGACTAACAGTCAGTGTCACAGCAGAAATAATAGTACCAGGGCTCGACACAGTCACCATGCTACGGATTTCGGGTACTAAACCCTAGATATAGCGCTCGATGCGCTTGAACTCCGGTGTTACAAGGTATGGTATCACACGAATCATGGAATCTATGGGTATAACCCACAATGCCAGCACCATTCATAGTTAAATTCCAGAACTCGGTTTCTAGCTTTTGCAGCTCAGCCCTTGAGCAATACTTTTCTCTCATTCTTTCCTTCAAACTTTCCTAAGTCATCCCATAAGCAGCATCATCACCCAGCGTTTGCACTTGTAGGTTCCACCATGTAAGTGCTTCATCAATGAACATACCAGTAATAAAAGTGACTTGCTGGTCTGGGGAACATTTGCTCATCCGAAGCGTGGAATCTGTTTTCTCTGTCCAGTGTACAAAGGCCACGGCACCACCGATGCCATCGTAATTCAGCGGCCTGCAGTCCAAAAACTGCTTGTAGGCGCACCCTGAAATGTTTATAAATAGATTATGAATGAGCAAATAATGAAATGCATGATAGATTCAAAAAATAATTATTTGAGTTGTAACAACAACTGAATATTACCATTCGCTTGGTTCCTACTGGAGGAACCGCCTTGTCCCTGGCTTCCTGATCCGCCAGTTCCACCACTTCCACCTGCTCCGCCTGTTCCACCAGTCCCTCCAATATTACTTTCGTTTCTGTTGGCCTCATATTGGGCTAGGGCCTGGGATATTCTCTATTCCAACAAGGCATTCAGTTCGGCCTCATTCCTAGGCATGGTTGTGATTGGTTTACATTCCGAGTGCGAGGGGCTCTTCGTCTTGGTGGCATGATCTTTCAAGATAATATGGTAGCAAAGATTAGACGTTTATTTATTATATATTCTTTCAGTCAGTTATAATGTATAATTATTCATATACACACACACACACATATATATAATCAAGTAAGCAAGCAATTAAATAACATATAATATATATATATATATATATATAGATATATATAAACGATCCATCAAATAAATAAGTCGGCTCCGCGCAATACACCATCCATAGAAATCAATATATTGCATGATACCGAAGACATCAAGTATTTATATAATAAGGCAAGTTGTTACACAATTGTTTGTAAAGGAAACAATAATGTACTCGGGTTACACCACCCGCTCATACAAGTTTAATACATATAAAAACAAAAACTTCCTTCACTTGCGATCTTCATTCTTCGAGTTGTCTTCAAAACTTGACGTGTAGTCTTCACCAAAAACGAGTACCTAGTTCCTGTCCAAAAGTACCTGCAAATAAAACCCTAAGGTGCTGGGGGAGATGGTGGTAGGGTAGGGGTAACTAGACTACAGAGGTGAATAACCTCCTGCTCAAGCTCACGAACTCGGCAAAGTAAGACGCCTATTTGCTGCTCGAGCATCAAGATACGAGCAGCATGACCATCAGATGGTATGGGAGGTGGTGTTGGAGGCATGGTAATCGCCTGCCTCTCCATGTCACAGACCCTCTGACGTAGGGTCTGAATCTGTTGCTCCAGAGAGCGAATCCAACTGTCCATGGAGAAAGGGGTATAGTGGCAGGGATGGTAGGGGCCGAACATGGGCATTACGTGTGGCGGTGAGCATGGGGTAGGGCTAATCCGAACTCGGGATGGACCTGCCTCATAGCGTGGGGATGGTGGTATGTATGATGGTCCAGAGGAATGGGAGTGACGGGAACAAGAAGTCTCCTGATAAGGAATCGATCTAATCCAAGCAGAGTCTCCTACTGGTCTAGAAGTAAGAATGGTACTCTCAGTGGATGGTGTGGGGGTACGAACAGATGTATGAGTGGGGACGGGTGTGGGTGTCGGGGTAGCGATAGGTATGGTATCGAAGCTTCTGTCAGTGGCATCCGCCCAGAGACTGGCTCGGCGGATAACAGCAGAGGACGCACGGTCGCTCTCATCCAATGATGAGATAGCCGCGACAGAAACTACTGGTGAGGATACCTCCAAAATGGCGATGCCAATCACCTCTCCATCACCAAGGTCCTCGTCTAAGTGATCGACATGGAATACCGGGACCTCATCCTGGTCGTCCGAGATGTCGATAACAAGGGGCCAAACAGCAAGGGGAATGGCATCGATAGGGAGAATCTCTACTAGGTGTTCACCCTCAGGGTGACCGATGATAATCTGCTGATGATGCTGGGGAGGTAAGGCTAAAACGTCGTCCACTAGAGGGACGTCTACATCGGCTATGAAATCAGGGTCCTCCTCAGGCTCTGACTCACTATCCGAGGAGATGTGGTATGTGATGGGTCCAACCTCATCGTCCGTGTCGATCTCCATGGGCTCATGGTCGTTGTATATCCCACTTTCTGCTGAAACATAGTAACCTGGAAAAAGAATTCATACGACATGTATAATTAATTTTTATTTAATATATATATATACACACACACAAAATGCAGGCATCACATATTGTCCATTTCAAGTTGTACGATTTGTTTTGGGTGAATTAACTTATTGTTCCGTGTCTTTCCTTTATAGGCTAAGTCCCATAATGTCATTGCATTATTTTGTAAAATGAGTTTATGTAGTGGATCTTTTGAAATAGTTATGCAATGAAAACCTTTTGTTGATGTAAAAATTGTTTTCCTGAGAGCATCCTAGTGATTGTAGACAGACTCGAGAAGGAAACCTGGTTCACTACAATCGAAGCTCTGATACCAATTTGTCACACCCGCTCATAGGCGGAAGCGCGCGGTGTGATCTGATTGGTTTTCATTGCATACAACATAAGCGAACATACTATATGAATAAAACATTCTCCATATGCCATTACTGAAATTGTTTCAAAATGCAACATAGGTTAAGTATATTGTTACTGACCATTAAATTGTCAAATTGTTAAATAACCAAAATGCAAGATTTTAAATACTAAGGTTTTGACCCTTATATCACAGCAAGTAGGCGGGATATACTAGACAAATCCTTCAAAAGATGGCATAGGAGACTTGATACTTGTTCCTTGGTTTTGCAGCCTTCTACTTAGATCCACTAATTACCTAAAATACATGTTAAGTTGAAAATCAACAAAATTTGGCCAGTTCATGTGTTTTAACTGTATGCGTTGTATCCATAAAATGTTGCATGTAAGGGCCTAGCCAGTTAGCCTCCGTGCCTCGCACGAGTAAGATGTATATGTTTCATGTCTTCACATTATTGGGTTCTACTCGTTTGCCTCGACGATACCATAGTCGAATACACTCCTTATAATTCTTCTTAATTATATAATATTCCAAGATCAATGTGTTAGTTAAAATATTGTATTTTAACTTGTATTATTTGTATGCACCACTTTATATATATCATTTTGTTTACCATGGCTTTGTTAAAAATAATCTATTTTTAACGTGTCTTGATATATATAATTATTTCCTTGGTTTTTTGGTTTACTTATCTATGTTTAATAATTGTCAAGTATTAAGCATGTGTATTTCCCCCAATTATAGGTATACTTGTATTGTGTGTATTTGCATTCGTATTCTCATGGTTAAGTATAATACTTGTATAATGGTATTTTCATCAAAAACTATTGGTATATATTGGCATGTATTTGTACGTATAGGAATACGTATATTTCTTGTATTTATTACCCCCTCACTTTTGTGTATTCTTAAATTATATAATTTTAAGATATATTTAAATTAGTATATGTATTATTATGCTTGGTAAGTGTATATATCCAAATAATATATATTTTTGTGATTAGTTCTAGAAAAATATATATTTTAGTTTCCACCAAATATAATATATTTTTAGGAGGTTTATGAAATATGTATTTTTATATACTTCGAAAATAATATGTTTTTAGTATCGACGAAATACGATATAGTTTATATACTCGTAATAAAATATATATTTTGTCTCTTGTTCGGTTTTTAAAATATTACTTACCAATCTTCAATATGTTATATATTTTTAGTCCATAATTCATATATAGTCCAATCGTCCGAATAGTCCATGTTTGTTTTCCATGTATGGTTATGGATAGGTATATATGTATTTTGTAATTCTTTGTTTGCCAATTATTGTGTATTTATTTTTATTATTTATTTTTCATGTTCCTAACTATATACATATGTAATACAAACAAAAAACACATAACTTGTGATTCTTATGATCACTAAATTTATATTTTTCCAAAATATATTTACACCCATTTTTGTCTTTATAAAAATCATGACTTCTTGAATTTATATTTTATATAAAAACATGGGGATTTTTATGTTTATGGTTTTTAAACAAGTTTACTTGTAAGAACTTTACAACCATATATTTTTCTAAGTGTTTAATTTTTATAAAATTTTTGTCATAGTTTCCCCTAGATTTAGGAGGTTTCCCATGTTTTAAAAACATGTGTTAAGCTTCAAAATTCATCAATTTACTCATCACAACTTCAACAATTATTCTTTATACATATTTATGCATCTTTTGATCATGATGAACTTGAAACTTTACCAAAACATGTAGTCTTATATTTTTATGATTAAGATGTTCATACATCTTCAAAAATGGGTTTAGTTGTTATTAATCACTAACTTTGTTAAAAATCATTTTTAACATCATGTTTATATATATTTTTAGGAAATACCATAGGTTACTTTAAAGACATTTTTAAGTCCATCCACTTTGTTAAAACATGTTTGTCAAGACTCTTATCATTTTAACCACTTGATGAACCATCCTTTAAAAATATTACAAACCATTTCATCTACTTTAAAGAGTCCATTTGTTTTTGTTTATAACAAGTTCATCATTATTTTGATCATGGATCTTGTAAGATCCATGTGTACACTTGTTAGATCTAAGCTTCTAGTAAGTGTACATATGATGGACATGGTCCATAGCACAAAATAAACATCTAGATTTTTATTACAACTTAAAGATAACTTTGTTTTCTTTAGATCATGTTACTTGTTCATATGTTCATCTTTTAAAGTTGATACTTTTGCATGGTGTAACTTATATATTATCAAAATACTAGTAATAAGACATCAAATGAAAGATTAGAAGGCTCACTACTAGCTCTTGTGGCTAGGGAAGTGGTAAGATGAACAACTTGAAGAAGATGATGCAAAGTTGGTGGATAAAAGCTCCCAAGGGAGGTCCTTGAACTTCCAATGCTTAGTACCTTTTTAGTTAGCCTTGAGACACCCTTGGATCACCTTGGATTGCCTTGATTAGAGCTTGAGAATGGAAGTGAGTTGTGGTGTATGGTGGCCGTAGGTTGTAGAGAAGATGAAGGAGTTTGGTTGTTTGAATTTTGTGTTAGGAGGTTGTGAGGGCAAGATAGAGTAATGTCTCCTTATATAAAAATTCTTCTTAACGTATTATGTTTAACCATTAGCCCATAATTGAGATTAGGGGGACAAGATTGTTGGAGTCAAGCGGTCCCCACGTGGCCGTTCAAAGATGATGATGATGATGGAGGCAACTTGGTTACATTTTCTTGTTAAGTAATTAGTTAGGATTTAGGGGGGGCTTAGTTAGGGGGTTATGCATATCAGGGACTTTTGATATATTTTGAGGTATAAAATGCCATATACTAGTTTAATAGTGTTAAACAATGTTAACTAGTTTGTATTTTATGTCTAGTTCGTGTTCGGTTGCTTAACGGTGCTAGATTCGTTAACGGGTTTTTAAATGAAGGTTTAAGTAACTAGTAGGGATTTTAGGGATTTTCAATCAAAACAATGTGTTTATTGATTTTAACTAGTTGCATGATTTAAAAATATTGTTAACTAGTTCATATGATGTTTCAGATTATGTCCGGGTGTTCGTTTGGTTGTCGGTTCGTTAAAACGTTAACTTTCAAGACTTATGTGATATGATATGTTTTTGTGCCAACTTGAAACTTTCAATGTCTTTTAACTAATACATGATGTTTAACATTATTTCTGCATATTACACAAGTTTGTATTTGCTGAATTTTGCGGTTTAGGGTATATTTCGGATAGTTTTCAGTGCGCGTATAGTTTCCGGAAAGTGTTGGCATTAATTCTTGCTTTCCCACATGGGGTTAAATATACAGTTGCGTTGGACTCTCATCTAAGTCCTAAATCTGCAGTTTAACTGCGTACTGATACTGTGCTGCCACAGCTAGTCTAATAGTCATTTCCGACGCTCTGTTTCAAGCAGTTTTTAAATGGTAACCACTAAACAAATAATATGCATCATGTAATATATTCAGTGCACTTTCTAGATTGATGCCATGCAATTCACGCAGTTTAATTGTTCAAACACACATTATATCATATAATTCACTTGTTTAATGTACAAAATTATCCCAAAAGTGACAGTTGTCACAATTTTAAGGATCTATTAGTGTGTCGCGAGCACCCTTACGTATATGCCATAAGTAAGTAACCAAACCCGAGACAACTTTGACATCATTGGGATCACAAAAGCACTTTGAAGGGTATACCAACCAGGAGTGGAGCGCGCCTCAAACTCTATAGATCTATACCTTTTGCACCTTGGTCACTACGTGATTAATGGTTACTATTGTCATCATCCTACTTATGTACATTTGATCATTTTATCATCTAAACCCCTATCTAACATACTATTTGTTATGACATGTATTTCCCTTCGATAGTTTTAAAAAAAACTTTGAAATAATTAAAAGGAAGGACATGAACTCACAGCTTTGCGTTCCGTATGTCGTACTTGTCAAAGTTCGGTGTCCGTACACGTGTATAACCTACATGTGTATTACTTCGTTAGACACCTAGGTCTCATTGGACCTTGTATCAGTTGTTCATCTTGAATTTTTATTGTGTATTTATTTATCACATTAGAACAACTTTTAATGTTATCATAGTGTTGGTAGTTCGTTTATTCGATTAATATTTTTATACACACACACATATATATATATATATATATATATATATATATATATGTGAATGGGCCTCGCCCTTCACATGTCCTTGTGCCTTGCACGCGTGTCATTGGGCCTAGCCTGTCACTCCCCATGTAATTCCTTCATACCAGAGCAGGGCGTGAACTAAACTGGTATCTTCAATGCACAACGGAAGTAAACGTTAGTGCTAAGACTTCTAATAAATGAACGCCCACTAAATACTTGAATCCCCATGGGTTCCACTATTCCAACCATGCCATATTTTGTAATTGTAACCTGAGAAAGAACATGCGAAAAATCAACATAAAGTTGGCGAGTTCATGGTTTGTTTGTTTTCGTTTCAAATGAATCTTAAAACATTTAAAAATCTTGCATCGATAAACCAGTTTGTGGGATCATAGTATCCCAAAACATTTGACATGTCGTATCTATATGCGATGTATTGAAATATTTTCTATGATGTTTGTAAACCAATGCATATAACAGTTGTGTCTGTAAACCGGTAATAAAATGTTTTCAATCGTATCTGTAAGTAAACCGGTATTGAAATGTTTTCTGTTATCTTTGTAAACCAGTATTGAAATGTTTTCTGTTATCTTTGTAAACCGGTATTGAAATCACAGTATGTAGTATGCCTATGGAATCTAAGGATCTCTCAATGTGTAGCTAATACACTGACCTATGTGCCATAAGTAAGTAACCATTCCGAGACAACTCTGACATCATTGGGATCCCAAAACCACTCCTAACCGGTTAACATACCAGGAGTGGAGCGTGTCTCAAACTCGATAGATCTATACCTTTTGCACCTTGGTCACTACGTGATTAATGGTTACTATTATCATCATCCTATTTACGCACAGCGATCTGTTATCATCTAATCCCATAGCTACATACCAATTGTTATAAATCTGTGTTATTGGGCCACCCCATGTCATTTATGTTATTGGCCTTGCCCATGTTATCATGTTATTGGGCCTAGCCCATGTTTTCTTGTGATTGGTTCTAGCCCGTTTTCTTGTTATGGCCTAGCCCATGTTATAAATAAAATTGGGGCCTCGCCCCTAGTTGTGACTATGACAATCCCGTCACTAGTCATAAACTCATGCATGTTTCAAAAAGCGTTGTATAGCTGTGAAAATCGGTAAGTTTAGCATAAACTTTTCGTAAACCTTTGAGTTCATTAAAATCTGTTTGTGACATGGTTTAGAAATATATGATTTTCGTTCATCGAAACATTGTATGCTTTCACAAAACTTTCATGTCTTTCCACCCCCGAAAACGTTTATAAAATGTAAACGGTAAAAAGTGGGGGTTATGAACTCACTTTGATTTTCTTGTGCAAAGCTAGCTTAATGTGATTCCATAGTGTTGTCACCACAACTTGACTTGCTTGTATGCAATCTAAGGTATTCCTAAAACGGAATAACTTGTAAATTTCTAGATATAATTAGCTAAACTATGTGTCATTGATAGTAATGTGTTTGCCCGAGTTAGTAATTGCGGTTCCTACGTAATGCCTTTAATGAATATGCATAAGTTTTCCAAACGTCTTAAATGCATGTTGCAAACCCTCAAGGTTTTGCTTACGGTATGTAATGGTCTCGTGTACCGTGTATAGGACACACACAAGTGTATGATTAAAATCATAATGTTGACTTATTGTTTCGGCCACGGTTGAACCATATTCGAGTGCTAGGCGTTCTTAGTATTCAAGTCTTAATGATCTAATGTCCAAAGGAAAGTGAGGTTAAAGCTAGGTATCTCACAGAAACTAATTCACTGAACCTATAGCTCTGATACCATCTGTCACACCATGTAATTCCTTCATATCAGAGCAGGTGAACTAAACTGGTATCTTCAATGCACAGTGGAAGTAAATGTGAGTGCTAAGACTTTAATAAATGAAGCCTACTAAATACTCGAATCCCATTGGTTCCACTATTCAACCGTGCCATACTTTGTAATTGTAACCTGAGAAAGAACATGCGAAAAATCAACATAAAGTTGGCGAGTTCATGTTTGTTTGTTTTCATTTCAATGAATCTTAAAACATTTGAAAATCTTGCATTCGATAAACCGTTTGTGGATCATAGTATCCCAAAACATTTGACATGTCGTATATATATGCGTGTATTGAAATATTTTCTATGATGTTTGTAAACCAATGCATATAACAGTTGTGTCTGTAACCTGGTATAATAATGTTTTCAATCGTATCTGTAAGTAAACGGTATTGAATGTTTTCTGTTATCTTTGTAAACAGTATTGAAATGTTTTTGCGTTATCTTTGTAAACGGATATTGAAATGTTTTCTGTTATCTTTGTAAACTGGTATGAAATCAAGTATGTAGTATGCCTATGGAATCTAAGGATTTCTGTCAACTTGTAATTAAACAACTGACCTATGTTGCCATTTTAATAACAACCGAGAAACTTGAATCTTGTAACAAGCACTCCTAACATGTTAACATACATGGAGTGGAGCGTGTCTTAAACTCGATAGATCTATACTTTTGCACCTTGGTCACTACGCGATTAAAGGTTACTTTGTCATCATCCTACTTAGCACAACGATTTGTTATCTCTAATCCATAGCTACATACCAATTGTTATAAAATCGGTGTTCTTGGCCACACCCTGTCATTTAGTTATTGGCCTCGCCATGTATCCATGTTATTGGGCTAGCCATGTTTTCTTGTATTGGTTCTAGCCCGTTTTCATTGTCATTGGCCTAGCCATGTTATAAATAAAATTGGCCTCGCCCCTAGTTGTGACTATGACAATCCCGTCACTAGTCATAAACTATGCATGTTTCGAAAGCGTTTGTATAGCTGTGAAAACCGGTAAGTTTAGCATAAACTTTTCGTAAACCATTGATGTTCATTGAAATCTGTTTGTGACATGGTTTAGAAATATATGATTTTCGTTCATCGAAACATTGTATGCTTTCGCAAAATTTTCATGTCTTTCCACCCCCGAAAACGTTTATAAAAATGTAAAACGGTAAAAAGTGGGGGTTATAAACTCACCTTGATTTCCTTGTGCAAAGCTAGCTTAATGTGATTCCATAGTGTTGTCTCCACAACTTGACTTGCTAGTATGCAATCTAAGGTATTCCTAAAACGGAATAACTTGTAAGTTTCTAGATATAACGTAGCTAAACTACGTGTCACCGAGCTCTACCGAATCGTTAACCATACGATTCTATGAGAGTGTCATTTTCTTAACTCGGTTAACCAATCTATGGGTTTCTTAAGAACGATTCTGTTTTTGAGCGACTTGAAATATATGTTTACATATAAACATAACTATATTTCATGAAATCATATTTAGTCGTTATGTACGTCGACGGATAATAGTACGACTCTTTGTAGTTTTCGTAAGATAAAATGTATATATACTCGAAAATCTATCCGTATAGGTAACACATTTCGTATCCGAGCAAGAGTCTGGCGTATCGTTTATAATAAATAATTAACTATGTAATCGTACGCTTGTTATAGTCTTGCGGTATCGTGTCGTACTTCGTTAGGCGTTTGAATCGAACATAACATATAGCATTTGAAGTTCCCGAATCGTTGACGTTTGAAATAAATTTAACTATATTTATTTTATAAAAGTATTCAACGTCTCGACATTCAAATATATTTAATTATATTTGTGTTATGCGACTTCCAAATTCTAGACGCCTTTAATATATGATTTCCGAATTCCGTCGTTTGAAATAATACGCGCATTATACTTATCTTGTAAAAGCGTTCGAAAATCTTGGCGTTCGAAACAAATATAAACAATATACTTATTTTTATATTATCGTTCGAATAAATTATCGATGTTTGAAATCTAGTTTCCGAGTTTCGACTTTGAATTAAACATAAATAAATATTATTTATTTTATAG
This sequence comes from Scalesia atractyloides, assembly GCA_947069175.1. Lineage (NCBI taxonomy): Eukaryota > Viridiplantae > Streptophyta > Magnoliopsida > Asterales > Asteraceae > Scalesia > Scalesia atractyloides. Next base: position 24,386,717 of record CAMTDV010000116.1, on the reverse strand, counting down.
TCGATTACCGAATCTTGTTATCTTGTAATCAGCTCGTTGAAATGTTATCGGCTCGATGTTGAAAGTTTTAATAGTGTCGACAAAATAAATATATCTATATTTATTTTATACAATCGTTTGAATTCGGACGTTTTATCTTTGAAATGTAACGCGTTTCGTATTGCGTATTTTACGAAAATCGGGCAGAGTTTCCTCTGTTTTCGGGCGATCCCGACGATACTATTTGTCGATTTATTTATCAAAACGCAATCAATCAACGTACGCAATACATTATAGTTTTCCGTCGTGTTTCAATATAATGTTTCGCCAATTATAATTTCCGAATTATATATTTAACGACGTCTTTTCGATTTTAATAATAGTTTTACGCGAATACGTTGTCGGATGATTGTTATTTTGAAAATTTTGGCGATAGGTAATCGTTAACGGGTTAGTTTGAGCTCGGTTTTCACGATAATGAATATTATTATTTATATAAACTAATATAAATAGATTTCGCGTCGTAATTAAATTTTTACCGAGTCTCGGGTTGACCCATTGACCAGGTTTGACTGGATTAACTCGTGTTGACCGGGTTTGACCAGTTGACTTTCGTTGACCGTAGTTGACTGTGTTGACTGTTGTTGACCGAGTCGAATCGAATCTGAACTGAACCACAATCTGAACCGAGGCGGTCTTTTGACCGGATTTGACCACCCATGACTGAGTCAACTCGGTGTTGACCGATTTTTACCGAACTCGAACCGAGACACGCATCCGAACATGAAAACAAAACTTAAGCATCTAAACTGAACCGAAACTGATTCAAACTTGAACCCGGTCGAACCATGTTAACCCAAACTTGAACCGAGTTTGAACCGAGTGTGATCTTGACCATTGTTGACTGTTAAACTCGAACCCAATCTAAAACTGAACCGAACATCGCCACCACCCTCGCTGCCGCTGCCGGTCATCACCAACCCAACCCATATCTGACCCAAAACTGAAACGAACCAAAATCTATACTGAGACCCGAGATGAATCTGAACCCCAAAGAAATCAAAATAACCCCACAGCCACTGCCGCCGTTTTAAAGCTCCGGTACCGCCGCCGTGAGATCCACCGCCACCTGCGCCGTGAGGGGCCCCGCCGCTGCTCCCCTCTCTCTCTAGTAGCTCCTTCTCTCTCTAGTGTCGCTCTCTCTCTCATCGCTTACTCTCTCTGTCTGAATGTATGCGGGTGTATGTACGGGTCGGAGATGGAACCGAAACCGCCGGAGATATGCGGGTGTGTGTGCGTCGGAGAAGGTGACCAGAGTTGACTGGACTCATCGCCGGAGTCCGGCGATCGGAGCAGAGGGGGAGAGAGAAGGGGGGTCTTTGGGGGCTAGGGTTTTGTTTGAAGGAATGAGGGGATTTAGGGTTAGAGTTTATATTTATAGTTAGGGTTTTAAGTGGGCCGGGTCCAAAGCCGTTAACGCGTGTCGAAGCCCAAACGTTTTCCACGGTTCGTTGTTGAAACCCGAACATCGTATAGGGTCATATTATACTTGTTTTGGTGGAGAGTACTTAAAATTATATCGGAGGTCGGGTTTTGACGCGTAAATCCGTTCGTTGCGTTAAAATCGCGTATGTTGCTACGGTCACCATTTTTATCCGTTTTCCGATCCGGTGTCTACCGTGAGCGTTAAAATTTGAAAACGAAGCCAAATATATCAAAATATAGTAATATTTTGACATAACCCTAGTCCGTGGCATCCGTTTCGTTGTCGCTGCGTTCCGGTTTTCCGTGTAACTTCTTCGTTGTGCTTTGCGACACCCAAATATCCAAATATATCGCATAATCATAACTGTATGATAAATACAAGTACAAAATTCGTATCTTTAGGAGTTGTCAGTATTTGTTTGTCATTAGTTCGCTTAACATTTAATTTCACGTTTAGAGTTTTCAATTATCGCCAAATCGCGTAACGTGAATCAAGTAGATGTTCCTAGGTCCTCTAGGGGCCTGATCGAGTTAATTTACGTCTAATTACGCTAATTGTGATGGTGTTACTGTTTGATATGCGCTTGATTACAACCAGAAAACGCTGGTTGTCACATAGCCCATGTCATGTATCTCATTCGGCCTAGCCCATGTCTTTATGTGATTGGGCCTATTCCTTGTCTTTATGTGATTCAGCCTAGCCCATGTAATTTATATCATTGGGCCTAGCCCATGTCTTTATGTGATTGGGCCTAGCCCATGTCTTTATGTGATTGGGCCTAGCCCATGTAATTGATTTTCAAGAGTCCATAATATATATATATATATATATATATATATATATATATATATATATATATATATATATATATATATGATTCTTAAAAAATATTTTAAGTATAGTGAAACTCGTTCACATGTATAAATACGTTCGTTTCACTTGTATGCACTTGTTTCATGGTATATGCAAATATTGCATTGTATATGCAAATTGTTCCGTTGTATGCATTTGTTTCAAGGTATATGCAAATAGTGCATTGTATATGCAAATTGTTTTATTGTATGCACTTGCACCATTAAATATGCAAATGTTACTTTGTATATGCAAATTGTTCCGTTGTATGCATTTGCATGTACACGTTGTGCATGTACACTACTTGTAATCTTGCCATTTCACCAAGTGTTTTAATGTCCGTATATTATATGTATGAGTATACCCATATGCATTATTATACTTGTTCATCTCCAAGTATTTGAAGGTTCTCATGTGTGGTGTATTGGTATTTAGTTAATATTTTCCTAACTTTCTAAAACATACACATAAATAAACACAAATACTTATACATATACACCCAATATGAATTCTCTTAAGAATATATATATATATTTTTATCTATATATCTCTCTATATATATATTTATATATATTCCATTTTTAACTTATGAAAATATATAGGTGTTTATGAAAACCCTTGGGAGTTTAGGACTTCAGACCTTTCCATTAAGACTTGCCTAATCATGATTAAGATCGCTAATCGTGTTTAGTCTTGCTAATCACCCTTTAATTATCCCTTAATCGTGATTAGGATTTTAGAAAATTTCGCCATAGTTTCCCTTAAACTAAGGCATTTTCCACGTTTTCAAACATATTTAATCCATGTTTAACCCATAATCACAAATAAACTTCAAATCAAGTTTCAATATACCATTCTTGCATGCGTGATTTGTACATATTAACCCTCATTTCCATGAACTTATGTAAATATATATATTTTAACAACTTACTTAAAATAATGAAATCTCCACATATATTTATTAGAACATTGAAAACATCCATTTCATTATACTTTCTAATCATCCACTAGTTTATCCATGTAACATAAACATGTTTATATTACATTTCAAGATCCTTATATTATAAACCATGTTCATTACTTCTTGTAAAAGTTATATTTGTTAAAAATCACTTTAAAGTTTAGTGTTTAAGTTCATGGGTTATCAAGGTGATGATCTTGTTTAGATCTAAACATCTTGGTGTTTAGATCATCATTCTTAGCTAAGTTCATGCAAGATCATCATACTTAAACAACTTACTTTAACATAACCTTCAAGATCATACACACTAGTTAACACTAATCAACATAATCAATGTATAAACACTTTATTTTTGTAAGCTTTTTATGTTGTGAGTAGGGTTTTGAGCTTTGATTTTTTTCTTAGAGTTCAAGATGATCAAGTTGTACTTTGGTATTCTACATAACATAACAAGCTTAAAAAAATAACCAGAAAATGATCCTACAATATTGCGAATGATTGGTGCACTTTAGTTAAGATTAAGAAGATAATAAAGCCTCCAAGCACCTCCTAATGTTTCTCCATGGTTGCTACACCTTAGTTGTTCTTGAAAATAGTTTGAAAGAGATATCTAATGTTTTTCTGAAGGAATTGTGGTGTTTTGAGGCTGCCCAAAGTTAACAAAAGAGAAAAAGAGCTTTGGTGTTGTGAAATGTTGTGAGGAAAAGGAAGATGAATGATGAAGTGATGTTATAATCTTCAAACTTTCCTTAGCCAAACAAAATCCTCATTTACCATACTTTTGCATCATCAATCTAGAAGAATTTAAGGGGGTATGGCCAATTGGGGTGTTCAAGTATGGCTTTTATATATATGTATATATATATATATATAAACATGTAACATGTGTCAAAAAATATAAACTTGTAGATATTTTGGTAATTAGCTTAATTAGAGTAATTAGGTGTTAATGGTAGTTTAGGGTTTTAAATAAAGTCTAACTGGGTTATTAGTTTAGTGGGTATAGATTTTTGGATGGTAGAAATACCACTAGTTCGCTCGTCGGTTCGATATCGGGTGTTATAAAAGTTGCTATACAATACCAGGAGCTATGGTCTTGTTTTACCATCAATGTTATGGCATTTATTTAAGGCATATACGAGGTCAGAATATGGCTAACTAGTTCGCTAGCTTTTTAGTTTAGTCACTTGGATAGTAAAAATATAATTTGTTCGCCTAACGGCTCGAATATGTACGAGTTGCGAACAATGCCGCATAGCACCGGGAGTTTATATTTCGGGTATTCCATTGATATCCCTTAGTTTTTATTGTGTATATATATGGACCTAGATATGTCTTTGTTTTATGTCATTTTTCATAATTCTGTTCCGCTTCATCAACTTTGCTGACATGAATAGTGCAACCGTAAATAGTGCGCCTAACACTTTCTACCAACACTTTTAGGGCATTGTTTGGTTTGTTTCTCATTGTTACGGAAACCAGTATATGTTATGATCTGATTTACTTGTCCTAATACTTGTGATATGGTGTACGACTCAGTTATGAAATCAAATTACGATAAAATGCATGAGATTATGTAATAAAAATAGTGATTAGATTGTACGGAACTACCGGTTATTTTCCATTTGTCACAAAAACAAAACAGAAACATCGTTGTTAGTAGTACTAGAGGAAGAAACGGCAGAGGTTTTTGATCCTTTAAAGAGAGATAAAGTCTTCTTATGAGCATTTTCAGCATTCTTCTAAATTTTGGGGGAATGGGGGGCAAAGGGATAATGGTTTGAGATGAGGTAACCGCCGGCATGGCACTTGAATTAGCTTTCCCCTAAGAAGCCATGAAGTTGATGAAAATGGAAATCAATGAAAATTCTTAGAATTGAAGCACCACTTGCCCCATGGTGGGTGCCAAATTGTTTTGCTCAAAAATCTGATTAAGGATAATGTAACTAAATCTAATTTTGTGAGGTAGTGTGCTTATATGATGAACAATTGTATGATCATATATGAAATGTAAAGGACAATGAACACGATGATTTATACGAGGAAAAAGCCCTTGATCTTTGTAAGATCTCCGACATAAAAAACCTCGGGTGATGGAAACTACCAATCATCGATTATATTCCACAAAACGATCCGCAATCTAGTACAACTTCGGATGATATCGAGCTTGTTACAATTGAGTTCTAGTGTGAATATTCAAATGCAGTTTTTGAGAGTAACACAAATTTGCAAGTGTGTGTCTTATTTAGCTCAATATCCCCTCATATATTTTCTAAATTAGCTAATAACTAACTAAGCGAAAATGAAGGAAGCCCCCACATTTGTAACAATCATGTTAAACGGGTTCCAAAAACCCGCATCATTTATTACCGAAGTGTTGATTAGTGGATCGTTGCATAATTACTAGTGTAGATTATCTTTTCAATAACTAAATGTTAATTTAAGTCAAAATAAATAAATAAAGCAATATGTAAGTTAAATTAATTTTTAAAATAAATTAAAAATTTTAATAAAAAAAGAAAAGGGGGAAATCGGAGTCGAATTCGGGTCACTTGTGCATACACACACAACAAACACCACTACACCACTACGCCACACACACATATGTGAGAAAAATGAAAACATTTTAGTAATATGCTGAATGTCTGCGTGAACCTGCAACTTTATCAAATGTAACCGTCCCTGGACCACAGACCCAAATCATTGGAGAACCCATTCCAATCCTGTGTATAACCAACAAATATCATTACAATCTTAACCAAAACAACATTTAATCCAGTTTCGGCCGTAACTGCAAATCTTTCACCGTATCAGTCTATATATATCCATTGGGGATTGGATCTAAAATCGCTCACAAATCCACAGAATAACACCCTTCACTCTCACTATTCAATTTTTGCTTCATTTCGTCTCCGCCGGAAAACTCTGATCAGTGTCAGAAGTCAGCTGGAGCACTTAACTTTTGTCTCGGTTTGGTACAAATATCTTAACCCTGTTCTCTTTTGTACCATGAAAAGATTAGGTTAATTGTAAAAAACAAGAGTTTAAAAGTCTGGGGGTGGATTAAATAATTGGGGAAGACGATGAAGTGAATATTGTGTTTAATTATAACAAAATACCTCATGTAATCGGGTTAGTCACCCACCCCAACTGGTTGGGCTGGGTGCAAAGCAATGTCGTGTTCAAGGGTTCGAATCTGGTCTGGGGAGCCGGTTTGTTTAATTTTAAAACTTTTTAAATAAATTAAATTCTGAATGAAGCTAATGAGTATATAAGAATAATTAAAAGTCAAATCCTAACGGGTTAGACACGTAGCTCAGCTGGAAGAGCTACGTGCACGCAACCGAGAGGTCACGAGTTCGAGTCCCTCTGTACGCTGCCAATATCATGCTTAAACCGGTCAGACCTCTCCCCTTGTCAGTCTGACAAGGTTTTTAAATTTTTTTATTATTATTTATTTTTCCTATTTATTTCATTTAGTATTCTGAAATCAATTCAAAACCTTTATATACAATCAAGTAGGTTTAAAATTTCAATAATTACTAAAATAACCTAAAAATCTAACAAAAGTATTAAATCAAAATATTAATTTGGTTATATTTATCGAATTATCGTATTATTATTTTAGGTTAGAATTCGTTCGTCGATCAAATCCTAAATTCGTGCGCATTCATTATCATCAAGGAACGCACCCACTGTGAGTGAATCCTACAAACTCCCGTTTTAATCACATTTTGGGGTGTATCATGTGTCGTACATGTTTTATTTATTTATTTTAACACACGTGCTAACATTGTAATGTGATCAAATGTGTATGTTAATTTGTATGATTATGTGTGGTTACATTTTGTCATCTCAGTGCAATCATTCATTTAAGGCCCATCAGTTCCTCGTGGGATACGAGTTGAGCATCAGGTGTCTCATTAGATCGGCTCCGTTTGATTGAGCCTTGATCTCAAGTTCATCATGCATCATGTCATATATTGTGGATTTTGTGTGGTTGTGATTGCTTGTACATATGCATATGCTCATTTATGGTTTACGCACGATTTTTATTAACTAATATAAGAATTGTTTAAATTGTTTTTACCTAGATTCACTCGTCAACTTTTGTTGACCCAAATTTTTTGTTTTACGCATTATACAGGTGAACAATGTAACATTTGTCGAAAACGGGTTTTACCAAACCCGCTTCATTTTGTAATCGAATATCAAGTTATAAATGTTCGTTGCCTGTTTATGCTTATTTTAATTTTTAATGATACATAATTAATAAACAAACTAAACCATAAAAGTTATAATTGATAAAAAGTATAAATAAAGCAATAAAAAAATAAATGGGGCTGCCGGGACTCGAACCGGGTCAGCCGGGTTGTAACTCGAAAGGTTTAACACTCTCACGCATAACCACTCCGCCACTTGTTTGTTTTCGGTCAACTCTAGGAAACAAATAAGACTTATATACAAACCTAGATAAACCGGTTGCGCCAACTAAAAAACTGAAATCGGCTATTCAACCGTCTAAACGTTTGAATAATCGCGATTTCAGGTTTATAACCGATGCACCGACAATTCTAATCAATTCAGACTTGAATTGACTTGAATTCGGATGATGATGGGTTTTATAACCGAAGCTATCCAATAATCCGAATTACTGTAATCAAAGATCTTCTTCACGACTCGGAAACATTCCACAAACCTCCAATTACATTTCCGCACACTTTACAGTCCACCTGAGAAGTTTATTTTACTCGCCCGAAATTTCTGCAAGTTCGCCGGAAAACCGTATTCATCATCAAAACGGTAAGTCTTTCAATACCGTCGTAGTCTAACAATTGTTAAGCTATTTCTAACTCAAACTTTTCGCTTGAAATCGAATTCAGACGCTACTATCGAATAATACCAGTTCGCCGGAAAAGTTCTGGAAATCTTTATTTTCATCTGTGAATCGGTAAGGACATTCAAACACTCTGTTAACGTTTGTTTATCACTTCAATTCCACGATTAGCTAATCAAAACGGTTAATTGTCTTGTTCAGTTGAAGTGCACAAAAACAGAGACCGACACCTTGCCGGAATTCTAAAATAAACCGTTCATCGGTATGTTTACTTCTAATTATCGTTTCTGCCATTTCATATTAATTTGTACAACATTTATCAATCGAACTAAACAAGATTTAACGGTGTAATCTACTGCCTGTAAAATCTAACGAAGAAGATGAACTGCGCTAACAATATAAGAATAATTAAATTTGGTATTTTGATCGGGTTAGACACACAGTCCAGCGGTGGACTGTGTGCGAACAAAAACACGCATACGTCCCGAGTTCGATCCCTGATACACGCACCCTCTATGTAATAAAATGCCTTTTTGTTTAAAAATGAACCGGGTTAACTCCGTTAGTTGTTAAGTATAATAAAAATCTGTATAATAACCAAGTTAGACACACAGTCCAGCGGTGGACTGTGTGTAGCGTTAAAGCACAGGTCCCGGGTTCGAGACCTGTACATTGCACCGGTTCGACGAATTAAAATGTTTTTGAAAATAAAAGGATTTTGGATAAATTGAGTTAATATATAAGTATAATTAAAAACAGAATTATTTCAGGTTAGACACGTAGCTCAGTTGGTAGAGCTGCGTGCACGCGTACGGGAGGTCTCGGGTTCGAGCCTCACCCAGCGCATGAATTTACACAATAAACCTGTCAACAAGTCAACAAGTCAAACGGTCAACGGTCGCAAAAAGTCAACATATTTTTATATTTTTATTTATTTAATTTAATTTAAAGATCAATTAAAAATACTTAAAAATAGTGTTTTTAAAGATAGGAAATAGCCTTAAACTCACAAAAATATATCTAAAAATCTTATTAAAATTATTAATAAAATCCACTCATTTACTATATTTTCCGTTATTATTTAGGTTAGTTAATTCTCGTTGTTTAGCTCTTCCAACTCGTGCGCATCTCACCATCTCAAATCCAACGCACCCAATGTGAGTGAATCTTTACAAATTCCCCGTTTTAATCACGTTTTGGGGTGTATCATTTGTCTTGCTATATATTATATTTAAATCATTGTGCATACATCATATCATGAACATGTGTATTCAGCTTGATTCAACTGTTTGTGTGGTTATTGTTAGATTCAATTTATTATTTTCAGTACATGCAATTTCATAGGCCGCCGCTCCCCATTACATTATGAGCGTTGAGCAAGTTCCCCATTACATTATGAGCGTGAACCTGGCGTGCCAACATACGATCGGCTCCGTTGGATTGAGCCTTGATCGCACAGACATTTATCATTTTCAGTACATGCAATACGATCGGCTCCGTTTGATTGAGCCTTGATCGCACAGTTTCATTCATATTATTTATTGTATGATGTTGGTATGTTAATGTATGCTATCATATGTTATTGTATGTTATAGTTGTGATTGCTAATTGATACTGCCTGATTATTTACATTTGCTCATTTATGATTATGCACAATTTTTCATTGATAAACCACAAGAAAATCAATAATAAATGTTTATCTAACAAGGTTCACTCGCCAACTTATGTTGACCCAAAAACCCCCATTTTTACACATGATACAGGTGAACCAGCTGCAGCCAGAAACACTTAGGATTGGACTAGAAGAATAAAATGATTTAGAGCTTGGAATTATTTTGTTTGGTTATTTTCTTTGTATTGTATGGACATGTTTGGATTATTTGGAATGTAATTTTGACTTTAATAAATATGAAACATATTAGTAAATATCATGAGCTTTGGTGATAACCCAATTATGCCCCGACTCTTATTTCCGCTGCGGGTCGGGGTGTGACAAACAAGCTGAAGAAAGAAACACATAGGAATGGCCTTAGAAGATTAAACAAAACTATCATGTTCGGAACAATGTTTGATTTTTCTTGTGTTTGTATGATTCCTTGTGTTTGAATATTCAAAAATTTCAATTTAATAAATATGAAACTTAATAGTAAATGTCATGAGCTTTGGTGATAACCCAATTATGCCCCGACTTTTATTTTCGCTGTGGGTCGGGGTGTGACAGATTGGTATCAGAGCTTGTGACTATAGAGATATAGGATAGGTTATTAGACCCTTAGAGCCTATACTATAGTTGATTAGATTTTAATTGTTTATGTGTTATATGCAGAACTCATGATATTTTTATGTTTCATGTTTATTCTTCACACAGAACTACGTGCAAGCACTTTCACTACTATATGCTAATATGTGATATCCATATAGTTCATATGATGTTAACATAACATGCCTACGCAAGCACACACATCATGATTTCACAATTTTTATGATTATTCTCAAATATTTTGCAATGTTTTCATATTTTTGTTTTTTTTTTCAATCACATCAAAGTGAGTTCTACGACGGGCATGTAGTAACTGGAAGGGTACGAGTACCGGTAGTCGAAACGTCCTGTCTAGGCTTGGCATTCGTATAAATCCAAATAATGGACCAGTTTGCCTACCTAGGGACTAACGATGATAGTACGAAGGACCTATTAGGCCAAAGCATGCCACACCAAACATCATGTGAACTAACCCCACTTTGAGTTATCATTGTATCTATACCTGGACACATTCTGATCCTATACCTTACAAAAATTGATTTACGATTTTCATTCGGGTGATGCAAGCATTAACAGGCCAACACTAATGTGAACCCTACCAAGCCCAGTAGTCATGGGGGCCCACGTGACTACCAAGGCCAAAGTATGGGAGACATTGGGAGGCCCAAACTTAAGCAAGCCCAAGACATCCTATGGATGTAGTTAATTTCTTGTTTCATTTATATTGATTGTTGTTTTCACTTTTTACGACACATGACAACTAAGAACGTTCAATTCATAATTTCGCTACGTATCTCCTGTAGATGTCTGCTAGACACTCTGGAGGCGGTAGAAGGTCAGGAAGATCTAGCGAACGTACGACCACTCAAATTGCTCAACAGATGGTTTCCGTACTTCCTGATATCGTTGTGCAAGTTCAACAAGCACTTTCCGCCAATCCCATCACCCCCAACAACCCAGAAGGGCAAAATATCGCCTACCCTCCTCCCAACACCAACAAATGTACCTACAAGCATTTCAAATCCTGCGATCCCCCAAAATATGAAGGGACTGAAGGTGTCACTCTCTCCTCCGTTGGTTTGAGGATATGGAAAGCACTTTTCTCAATAGTGATTGTCCCGATTATCGCAAGGTGTGCTATGCTACTGGTCAGATGTTTGGAGTAGCACTTACCTGGTGGAACACAGAAAAGGGTAAGCGAGGTGCTGAAGCTGCTATGGCCTTGACTTGGGATGAGTTTAGGGAAATCATGACGCGACGCTTCTGTCCAAGAAGCGAAATCAAGAAACTGGAAGATGAGTTCTATGCTTTGAAACAAAAGGAGGGAGACCACACCACTTACAACAAGAGGTTTCTTGAGTTGAATTAAATGGTCCCCAATCTGTTCACTCCTCTCTATCATCTAGTCGAGCATTACATTCGAGGTCTTCCCTCGAAAATTCAAGATTCGGTGTTAAGTACTTCACCTGCAACACTCGAAGCTGCCATGGAACTAGCTACCGAACTGATGGAAAATCGCATTCGAATTGGAGATTTTAAGGATGAGAAGTAGAAAAATAAGGCACCTGCTGAAACTCCAAACCCAACTCCAGCAGGTTCGTCTTCAAAATTTGCTGGCAAAAGGAAGCGTAATGGGAAAAATTTCGCCGTTACCCAAACAAATTCTCCTATCACTGCTGCCCCAATCACACAAGTCTCCCACAAGCCGCCCTATTCAATAAACCATACACTGGTCCACACCCAAAATGCAGCCGATGCCAATACCATCATCCCCCTGAGAACCCCTGCCAATACTGCACAAGTTGTGGCTGTGCAGGTCACACAATTCAAACTTATCGTATCCTCCAAAAGCCAAACCGCGAGCAGCCTCAAGCCCAAACCAATAATCAAGTGGTGGGCCAAGTCCAAAATCAACAACCTTTACTTTTACCACCTGCTCAACCCATGGCTCAACCCTACTACCAACCCAATTACCCAATGATGGAACCTGTCAGAGCATGCTTCAATTGTGGCGATCCAACCCATTTTCATAACACCTGCCCACGCCTGGTGAACATCATAAATGCCCAAGCTCAAGCCAAACCAGTGAACCAAGCCAATCAAGCTAATCCACCTGCTAGAGGAAGGGCTTTCAACATCAACGCCAATCAAGCTAGGGCTGATAATAATGTGGTGAACGATACGTTTCTTATTAACGGTAAATATGCATCTATACTATTTGATACTGGTGCAGATAAGAGTTTCGTGTCTTTAGAGTTTGAATCCATCCTTGATGTATCTCGCGTTTGTCTCGCTGAACCATTCACGGTGGAAGTTACTGATGGTAAACCTATTACATTAGATTCGATCGTTCGTGATTGTACTCTTACTCTTAATGACCACGATTTCTCAATTGATCTTATTCCTATGAAGTTGGGTACTTTCGATATTATCATCAGCATGGACTGGCTTAGTCAACATCATGCTAAAGTTGTATGCTTTGAGAAGTTTATTCGAATTCCTCTCACTAACGGTCAAACTTTACGTATCTTTGGTGAAACTCCTTCTAAAGGACTTAAATTGATGTCATACCTCCAAGCTTGAAGATATCTTCGCAAAAATTATGTCACGTTTCTAGCTCATATCATCAAGAAGGAAGGCAAGGAAAGGAAATATTCCATCGTTAAAGAATTTCCTCAAGTTTTTCCCAACGATGTTTCAGAACTTCCTCCTGTGCGAGAAGTCGAATTTTGAATCGATCTTGTACCTGGTGCTACACCAATCGCAAAATCCCCCTATAGGTTAGCCCCATCTGAGATGCAAGAATTAGCTAGTCAACTGCAAGAGTTGACTAACAAGGGGTTTATACGCCCTAGCTCATCACCTTGGGGTGCGCCTGTTCTCTTTGTGAAGAAGAAAGATGGAACTTTTCATATGTGCATCGATTATAGAGAGCTCAATAAGTTGACCATCAAGAATCGCTATCCATTACCTCGTATTGATGATCTTCTAGATCAGCTTCAAGGTGCCACCTGTTTTTCAAAGAACGACCTTGGTTCTGGTTATCATCAACTTAGAGTGTGTGACGAAGATATTCCTAAGACTGCTTTTCGAACTCGTTATGGTCATTATGAATTTATGGTTATGCCTTTTGGTTTGACCAACGCCTCTGCCGTTTTCATGGATTTGATGAATAGGGTATGCAAACCTTATCTCGATCATTTTGTCATAGTTTTCATTGATGATATTCTTATCTACTCCAAGACCAAATCCGATCATGAGCGTCATCTTCGACTCATTCTAACACTCTTGAGAACTGAAAAACTTTATGCTAAGTTCTCAAAATGTGAGTTTTGGTTAGAAGAAGTGCAATTTCTTGGTCATGTTGTTAACAACAAAAGGATTCATGTGGACCCTGCAAAGATCAAAATAGTACAAGAGTGGCAAGCGCCACGTACTCCTACTGAAGTTAGGTCATTTCTTGGACTCGCTGGTTATTATCAACGTTTCATTGCAAATTTCTCCTGTGTCGCTATCCCACTCACAACCTTGACTCACAAGGGCAAACCCTTTATTTGGGGAGTGGATACTGCCAAAGGGAGTGGCGATGCCATATGCAAAAGGGAAGAGACTCATAGAATGGCAGAGGCAAATAGAGCTTTTGCACATTTTCGTTAATCCATGAACAGGATTTATACATCTCAATCGGAAAAGAATCAAGAGAAAAAGAAAGAATCGGAATTGATCGATATATTTCTCGAAACAAACGAAAAGGAAACGAAAGATGAAACCTAAATCATGGATCAACTAAGCCCTCTCGGGGACTTTCTTAATAATAAGAAAGAAGAACCTCATGTAATTAAGAAGAGGCTTTCCAAACTTTGAAGCAAAAGCTTTGTGATGCACCTATCCTTACACTTCCTGATGGTTGCGAAGACTTTGTAGTTTATTGTGATGCGTCAGGGCAAGGCTTAGGTTGCGTTCTAATGCAAAGAGGAAAGGTAATAGCCTATGCCTCAAGGCAACTCAAAGTTCATGAGAAGAACTATACTACTAACGACCTAGAACTTGGAGCAGTCGTGTTCTCTCTAAAGATATGGAGACACTATCTCTATGGTACCAAGTGTGAGATTTACACGGACCACTAGAGCCTTCAACATATCTTCAATAAAAAAGAGTTAAACATGAGGCAATGACGATGGGCTGAACTCCTAAATGATTATGATTGTGAAATTCGATATCATCCTTGCAAGGCTAATGTTGTGGCTGACGCCCTCAGTCGAAAGGAGTATGCAAACTCCATTCATATTTTGTGTTCTCAAATTGTGACTGATCTTCAAAACTGAATTAGAGCAGCTCAACATATTTCCATCATGGTAAATGATGTAAGAGATGAACTGTCTTGTGGAGCTGAAACCAAACTAGAATCAAAGTCGGACGGTATTCTCTATTACTTGAATCGTATTTGGGTACATGATCGTGATGATCTTTGTTCATTTCTCATGAACGAGGCTCACAAAACACGATATTCTATACATCCAGGAGCCGATAAGACGTATCAAGATCTACGGTACTCCTATTGGTGGCCTGGCATGAAGAAAGACATTGCTATATTTGTTTCCAAGTGCCTTACATGTTCCAAAGTAAAAGCTGAACATCAAAGACCTTCAGGACTTCTTGTCCAACCCGAAATACCTGTATCGAAGTGGGAAAATATAACCATGGATTTCATTACTGGGTTACCTCGCACCTCTAGTGGGTATGACACAATTGGGGTTATCATTGATCATCTCACCAAATCAGCTCATTTCATCCCGATCCGCGAAGACTTCAAGAACGAGAAGTTAGCTCGCCTCTATATCAATGAAATTGTGAGCCATCATGGTGTATCCTTAAGTATCATTTCAGATTGAGATGGCCATTTTACTTCACGATCATGGCAAGCCATACAATCTGCTTTGGGTACACGTCTAGATCTTAGTACTGCCTTTCACCCTCAAACTGATGGACAATCTGAGCGCACAATACAAACCCTTGAAGACATGTTGCGAGCATGTGTCATAGACTTCAAAGGTAATTGGGACACTCATCTGCCGTTAGTTGAATTTTCGTACAACAATAGCCATCATTCAAGCATCGGTATAGCCCTTTTGAAGCTTTATATGGTCGCAAATGCCGATCTCTTGTATGTTGGCACGAAATCGGTGAAGCGCAAATCAAGGGTCCTGAATTGATTAAAGAAACGCCTGACAAAATCCTTAAAATCCGAAATAATCTTCTAGCCGCTCGAAGTCTTCAGAAGAGTTACGCTGATAAACGACAAAAACCTTTGGAGTTTTGTGTTGGAGATCGAGTACTTTTAAAGGTATCACCGTGGAAGGGAGTGGTTCGTTTTGGTCAAAAGGGTAAGTTAGCACCACGCTATGTAGGACCATTCAAGATACTCGAAAGAGTAGGTCTTGTAGCATATAAGCTTGACCTACCAGAAGAACTCAACAAAATTCATCCCACATTTCACGTATCAAACTTGAAAAAGTATCTTGCCGATGAAAATCTCCATATTCCTTTAGAAGATATTCAAATTGATGAGTCAATGCACTTTGTTGAAAAACAGGTAGAGATCATGGACTTCGGTGAAAAACGGTTGAGACGAAGTCGCATTCCAATCGTCAGGGTTCGTTGGGAGTCAAAACGAGGACCCGAGTTTACTTGGGAACGAGAAGACCCAATGCACGAGAAATACCCGCATCTTTTTCCGGCTACGACTACTACTTGAATTTCGGGAAGAAATTCCTAAAAGTAGGGGATACTGTAACAATCATGTTAAACGGGTTCCAAAAACTCGCATTATTTATTACCCAAGTGTTGATTAATGGATCGTTGCATAATTATTAGTGTAGATTATTTTTTCAATAAATAAATGTTAATTTAAGTCAAAATAAATAAATAAAGCAATATGTAAGTTAAATTAATCTTTAAAATAAATTAAAATTTTAAATAAAAAAAAGAAAGAGGGGAAACTGGAGTCGAACCCGGGTCACTTGTGCACACACACACAACAAACATCACTACACCACACACACATATGTGAGAAAAATGAAAACATTTTAGTAATATGCTAAATGTCTGCGTGAACCTGCAACTTTTTCAAATGTAACTGTCCCTGGATCACAGACCGAAATCATTGGATAACCCATTCCAATCTTGTGTATAACCGACAAATATCATTACAATCTTAATCAAAACAACATTTAATCCAGTCGTTACTGCAAATTATTCGGCCGTAACTGCAAATCTTTCACTTTATTAGTCTATATATATATATATATATCCATTGGGGATTGGATCTAAAATCACTCACAAATCCAGAGAATAACACCATTCGCTCTCAATGTTCAATTTTTGCTTCATTTCGTCTCCGCCGGAAAACTCTGATCAGCGTCGGAAGTCAGCCGAAACTCTTAACTTTTGTCTCGGTTTGGTATAAATATCTTAACCCTGTTCTGTCTTGTATCCATGAAAAGATTAGGTTAATTGTAAAAAAAGAGTTTAAAAGTCTGGGGGCGGGTTAAATAATTGGGGAAGACGATGAATGAGAATCTTGTGTTTAATTATAACAAAATCCCTCATGTAATCGGGTTAGTCACCCAGCCCAACTGGTTGGGCTGGGTGCAAAGCAATGTCGTGTTCAAGGGTTCGAATCTGGTCTGGGGAGCCGGTTTGTTTAATTTTAAAACTTTTTAAATAAATTAAATTCTGAATGAAGCTAATGAGTATATAAGAATAATTAAAAATCAAATCCTAACGGGTTAGACACGTAGCTCAGTTGGAAGAGTTGCGTGCACGCAACCGAGAGGTCACGAGTTCGAGTCCCACTGTACGCTGCCAATATCATGCTTAAACCGGTCAGACCTCTCCCCTTGTCAGTCTGACAAGGTTTTTAAATTTTTTAATCATTATTTATTTTTCCTATTTATTTCATTTAATATTCTAAAATAAATTCAAAACCTTTAAATACAATCAAGTAGGTTTAAAATTTCAATGATTACTAAAATAACCTAAAAATCTAACAAAAGTATTAAATAAAAATATTAATTTGGTTATATTTATCGAATTATCGTATTATTATTTTAGGTTAGAATTTGTTCGTAGATCAAATCATAAATTCGTGCGCATTCATTATCATCAAGGAACGCACCTACTGTGAGTGAATCCTATAAACTCCCGTTTTAATCACATTTTGGGGTGTATCATATATCGTACATGTTTTATTTATTTATTTATTTTAACACACGTGCTAACATGGTAATGTGATAAAATGTGTATGTAAATTGGTATGAATATGTGTGGTTACATTTTGTCATTTCAGTGCAATCATTCATTTAAGGCCCATTAGTTCCTCGTGGGATACGAGTTGAGCATCAGGTGCCTCATTAGATCGGCTCCGTTTGATTGAGCCTTGATCTCAAGTTCATCATTCATCATGTCATATGGTTATTGTGGATTTTGTGTGGTTGTGATTGCTTGTACATATGTATATGCTCATTTATGGTTTACGCACAATTTTTATTAACTAATATAAGAATTGTTTAAATTGTTTTCACTCGCCAACTTTTGTTGATCCAAATCTTTTGTTTTACGCATGATACGGGTGAATAAGCTGAAGAAAGAAACACATAGGAATGGCCTTAGAAGATTAAACAAAACTATCATGTTCGGAACAATGTTTGATTTTTCTTGTGTTTGTATGATTCCTTGTGTTTGAATATTTGAAAATTTGAATAAATATGAAACTTAATAGTAAATGTCATGACCTTTGGTGATAACCCAATTATGCCCCGACTTTTATGTCACACCCCAACCCGCAGCGGAATAAGAGTCGGGGCATAATTGGGTTATCACCAAGGCTCATGACATTTACTATTATGTTTCATATTTAATAAAGTCAAAGTTACATTTTCAAATATCCAAACATGTTCATTCAATACAAAGGAAATAAACCAAACATAACAATCCCAACTCTAAAACGTTTTATTCTTCTAGTCCAAGTCCTATGTGTTCCTAGCTGCTGCTGGTTCACCTGTATCATGTGTAAAATGGGAGTTTTTGGGTCAACATAAGTTGGCGAGTGAACCTTATTAGATAAACATTTGTTAATGAATTTATGGTTAGTTTATCAATGAAAAATTGTGCATAATCATAGATGAGCAAATGTAAATAATCAAGTAATGGCAAATAGCAGTCACAACTATATCATACAATAACACATGGCAGCATACATGAACATACCAACATCATACTGTAAATAACATAAATGAAACTGTGCGATCAAGGCTCAATCAAACGGAGCCGATCGTATTGCATGTATTGAAAATGAAAATGTCTGTGCGATCAAGGCTCAATCAAACAGAGCCGATCGTATGTGGGCACGCCAGGTTCAACCTCATAATGAAATGGGGAACATGCTCAACGCTCATAATGTAATGGGGAGCGGCGGCCTATGAAATTGCATGTACTGAAAATAATAAACTTGCATCCAACAATAACAACACAACAGGAAACAACTGAATACACTAGTTCATGATATGATGTATGCACAATGATTTAAGTATAATATATATATATCAAGACACATGATACACCCCAAAACGTGATTAAAACGGGGAATTTGTAAGATTCACTCACCTTGGGTGCGTTGGATTGGAGATGGTGATATGCGCACGATTTAGATGAGCGGAACAACGGGGATTACTAACCTAAATAATAACGGAAAATATATTAAATGAGTGGATTTTATTAAGGATTTTAATGAAATTTTTAGATATATTTTTTTGAGTTTATGGCTATTTTCTATCTTTAAAAATGTTATTTTTAAGTATTTTTAATTGATTTTTAAATTAAATTAAATAAATAAAAATAAAAAAAAATTGTTTATTTAGTGTTGACCGTTGACCGTTGACCGGTCGGTCAGCGTATTAGTTTGCGCCGGGTGAGGCTCGAACCGGCGACCTCCCGTACGCGTGCACGCAGCTCTACCAACTGAGCTACGTGTCTAACCCGAAATAATCTTGTTTTTATTTATACTTATACACTTATTCAGTTAATCCGAATTTCCTTTATTTACAAAAACATTTTAATTCAATCGGACCGGTGCTCGTGACGGGTTTCGAACACGCGACGTGTGGTTCATGTTGCACATAGTCCATCGCTGGACTGTGTGTCTAACCTGGTTATTATCTCAGTTTTTATTATACTTAACAACTAACTGGGTTATCCTGATTTAGTTTAAACAAAAAGGCCTTTTATTGTACAAGGAGTGCGTGGAGCAGGGATCGAACTCGGGACGAATATGGTTTTTGTTTGCACACAGTCCACCGCTGGACTGTGTGTCTAACCCGTTTATAACTCCGATTTTAATTAACCTTATATCATCACTGAACTCGTCTTCTTCATTACAAATGCAGACATCAATCAAACAACCGATACGCGATTAATTTAGTTAATGAACATGATGTCCAGTTTGAATGCATTGAACCGAAAAGTTTGGGGAAAGAAGATACCGAACAGATCGTCTTCTTCAGAGAACCCGGCGAAACTTGTCGGCTCTGTTTTTGGAACCTTTGGCTGAGAGAATCAATTAACAGGTTTAAGGGATTAGATGTGAAATTGAACTAATGAGTATTGATTATCAGTACGTTGGAATGAGCATACCGGTAATCAACGAGTTTCCGACAATTCCAGAAGTTTTCCGGCGAAAACAGAAAGTCCAGCAATGTCGTCTGTGGTTGATTATGAGCGATGGGTTAATGTTAGTAAGGTTCTAACAATGGATTGAAACCGTAAAGTAGAAGTATTTTACCGGTTTGAGTTGAATACGGTTTTCCGGCGACTTTTGCAGAAAATTCCGGCGAGCTGTTTTAGGTGTTCTGGTGGTCCGAAAATGCGACGAAAATGAAATGGTGTATTGGTATGATATCTCTGAGTCGCGAAGAGTGGTCTGAAGCTTGTGTTATTCTGGACTTGATGATTTTCCGGTTTTAAAAACCGACAATGATGAGTCTTTAAGTTTAATCAATTCCAATTTGATTAGGAACCGTCGTGCATCGGTTATAAACTGAATGTGTGAAATAAACAACGAATTGACGATTGGTTTGCCGATTATCGTTTCTCAGATAGCGCAATCGGTTTTAACTGGGTTTGTGTATAAATTTCATTTGTGTTCATAGAGTTAGCAGAAAACACAATGTGGCGGAGTGGTCTTGGGAGTGAGTGTTAAGTTGTTGAAGGGTGTCTTGGCTGACCCGGGTTCGAGTCCCGGCAGCGTTATAATTTTTTTATTTATTTTATTTTAACTTTTCATCAAATATAATTTTTATAGTTTAGTTTATTTATTAATTATGTATTGTTTTAAATCAAAATAATCATAAATATTCGACATAACTTTTATAACTTGATATTCGATTACAAAACGGAGCGGGTTTTGAAAACCCGATTTTTTACAAATGTTACATTTTATATCCGCTGCAGGTCAGGGTGTGACAACATTCACTCATAACGGCTATGGCCTCACATGCACGTACCTAATTCCCAGCATATTCCACAAGATTCTAGCTTGACCATGTCCTACTCGTTCATGACCTGCATATAAACATTAGCAACAAAACAAAACAATTGTTAGATAGCATAAATAAAGATAAGGATCCTTGATCCTCAGACTTGCTGTAATATTTAAGGATAAGTGATCCAGGTTAGATCTCAGGATAAGTGATCCAGACTCAATAAAATTTAGCCCCTAACACACATGAATACACATTTTACTTATACACATAAAATGGGTGTTTCTAGATATATATTTTGTCATCCATTTTAATTTAAGAAAATAATCATAAGTATTTAGGAAAAATATCTAGGAGTTTAAGACTTAATCATTTTCATAAATCTTTGCCTAATCATGATTAACGTCACTAATCACGTTTAGTCATGTTAATCACCTTTTACTCACACCTTAATCGCGATTAGAATTTTAGAAAATGCCGCCATAGTTTTCCCTTAAATTAAGGCGTTTTCCACGTTTTTAAAACGTATTTTAAACACTTTTAAACTCCCCAAATCATCATCAAAACAATCAATTTACAAACCATCAACATGCCCATCTTCAAATCTTCATGAACTTGTTTGTATATTTGTCAAGTCTTCTAAAATAACCATATTTTTTACTCAACATTTAATTCAACTTTTTATATAAGCTTATTTTTATATATCTTTAAAAAGCACTAAAAATAAATATATTTAGGTTTACTCACAAGTTTCATAAATTTATTATAACCTTATTTAGGTTATATTTCTAGTTTACTAGTTTAGAAGTCATGCTTTTAAGTTCATTAACAACCTTATATATTTCTAAAATCATTTTCATCTTTACATATGAAGTTCATGTAGTTGAAGATGATGATCTTGCTTGATTTAAACATATGCTTGATCTAAACATATCCATGTTTAAATCACATTTTAAACATAGTATTACAAGATCATAACTCCTAACATAATCTACACTAAATCAAACATGAAGATTAACAAAATATTATATATTTAGTTATATTATCTTGTTTATTTTTAAAGTTTTTGAGTATTCTTTTAGTGAGTTTCAAGATGATTTATCTTGTACTTATATAATATACATAATATAATATGTGTATAAAAAAAGATATAAGTATCTTACTACTAGCACAATGGCTAGGGAAGATCTCTTATGAAGATGATGAAGATGAGATTGAAATGATGAAGCTTCCAAGAAATATTATGCTCCAAAATAAGCCTCCAAGTCTCCCACCTTGCTGGTTCATCTTGAAATGGGGTTTAGTAATTTTGAAATGGGTGTTTTAATTTGGAAATGGTGTATGGTAGTGGTTTGTTGTTGCCGTGAGTTTAGAGGGAAAAAGAGGAGGTTGTGATGTTGAATTTTTTTGGTGGTAAAAGATATGGTGTAAGGTGGTGATGGTTATAATAATATTCAAGATCTTACATATCTATTTAACCATCTTTTATGCCATAGATATCATCATAATTTCTTGCAAGTAAGTAAGGGCTTGTGAGCCCCTTTTGTTGACCGAAATATGGAGGTGAAGGGGGAAAATGTATTTTTTTTATAAACTTTACACATATAATTTACATTTTAAGTATAGATATTTTGGTTGCTATGTTAACTAGGTTATTTAGAGTATCATTAGAGGTTTAAGATGTTAAGTGGTACTAACTAGTTCACTATATTAGCGGGTATTAGTTTTGGATGGTAGAAATACCACTAGTTCGCTCATCAGGTCATTTTCGGTTAAAACACGGAAGGTGCATCGTAATACCGGAAGCAATGTGTTTAATAAATATTCGATACTAACAAGATTATTTAGGATGTCTAGCATCATTTACAAGTCTTATGGATATTAAAAATGTTTGAATTTGCGGACAAATTATATTTGGTAATTTATAATTCGGATAGGACAGTTTATTACTTTGATCATTTCCTAGGAAGTTAAAATATTAGAAATTTATACCCCTAAGTGGGGTTTTTAGTCATATTTCCATGGCGATATGCTTTCATGTCGTTCATTGATCGTTTCAGCTAGTTTTCCGAACTTGCTGGCATGAATAACGTGTTAAGGTGAATAGTGTTTTCAGCATTTTGCTACCAACATTTTAGGACATAGTTTGTATTTTCTTACGACGTGGCGAACACCAAAATGTATTGTGAATTGTCATTTTATATCCTACTTGCTAGACTTTATATGACTCGGTTAAGCAAAAAAATTAAGTCTAATGCATGAGCTTATATAAAATAAATAGTGATTAAATTGTATGGAATTACCGATTATTTGTCTTTTTTCACATTATTTTTGGTCTATTTGTATATATTCTATATGTATTTCCTTTTTCTTAAATCCTGCTAAAAAGGGGCAAAGTCTAAAAGAAAGGTAAACAAGTTTTATGTCAAAGCAACTAAGCATTAAGATTATCAGATAGAATTTCATTTAATATTTTAAAAAAATCTGATACAATTAATGGTTACTTCTGATAAAATCTTATCTTCTCATTCATTTCACAGATCTAATAAAATTTTATGAAGAGAGATCAAAATTCTAGTAAATTTGTTAAGCGAATTTTCAGCAATGTCAGATCAAAGTTTCATTCAAAACCACATAA
The DNA here is from genome assembly GCA_947069175.1 of Scalesia atractyloides. Classification (NCBI taxonomy): domain Eukaryota; kingdom Viridiplantae; phylum Streptophyta; class Magnoliopsida; order Asterales; family Asteraceae; genus Scalesia; species Scalesia atractyloides. The sequence continues at coordinate 24,363,169 of CAMTDV010000116.1, read as the reverse complement.
AAAATCTTATTATGTTATGAAAAAGAATATTATCTTGAAAAACAAGTTGTTAAAGGGAAAAGAAGATGATGAACAACAGAACAATTGTAAGTACATGTTCTGATACTCTACTCATTCCCTCTCATCTCTTAAAAAAATTGCATTCAGTCAAGGGAAAAAGATATTCTGATGAAATTTTGATAGAAATAAATACTGAGAAACAATTTCTGATGAACAACATGTTAAACACTTTTTCTTATGCATCATCAGAAGACAAATTTTGTCTTTCAAAAAGGAGGAAGAATGTCAGTTTCTAGAAGTAATGTAATTGGACCTTTTCTCAAAAAAGGTCCCACAAGAGGCAAAAAGCATCTCATGACCGTTAGTATCCTCCAATGAAATTCTGTTTTATTGGAGATATATCAAAATTTCAAAAACATTTTAGATAAAGTTAATATCATTAACTTGTCATAAACCAACTTAAATACTAACCATCTCACGTTTCCTGTCCCCATAAATCCTATATATACCCAATTTCAAAAAATGGGACTTCATCTTCAACTTCAAAACTTACAAGCCTTAAAAACCCTTTTGATTTTTGAAAAAGCAAAATTCATCTTAAAACCAACCATGTCTGCATCAAACTCTGTTCACGTAAACGTACCAACAGTAGAACACGAAGTCCCATTCATCAGAGAAGAAGATTTCTAGCCGTAAAAAAAACAACTTAGTGATGAACAGTCAACAGTCGATGTATGACCAAAGGTGTCAACATTTGGTTGAGATTTTGCTGAATTGTCTAATTACCCAGGCCATGACGAAGACAAAGGAGGTAGCTAAAAGCATCATTCAGCAGCTTGTCCACACACTCAAAGAAACTGGTAAAGATGAAGTTAAAGCTCATATTTGGGGAAGTATTTCAATAACAATTAACCCAAGAAAAATCAGGGAGGGATTGTTTAGAGCTCCTAATCAAAGCTGGTTACATGGAAACACCGAAAAGGGACGAACTCGTGAAGGAATTCAGGGAGCTTGGATACAAAGATGATGTCACAAGAATAGGAGATTTTAAGAGAAACAAATTGCCAGCCTTCTGGCAAGTCATGATGGAAACGTTAAATAAGTGCCCGACTTCAAAGATTAGAGGAGCCGATCAAATAAATACCTCTATTCTCACAATCATGTATGGACTCATTACTAGGTTCAACCTTGATTATGGAGTAGAGATATTTAACATGATGAAGAAATGAGTGCTCACTAAGTCTGGAATCACATCCCACTTACCACATCCTAGATTCTGGTCAATCATCATTGCTGAAACATTTGAAGAAAGGAATATGGAACTACCTTTGTCAGAAAACATATGAAAATCACAAGTCATGAAGCCATGGTGTGCAAGTCAAGGTTGGACTTCTTCAAAAGATGTGCCTATTCAACTAGAAAGTATGCTATGACTGATAGCAGAAGATTCACCATACCGAAAGGTACATGAAATATTCTCAACAGAGAAGAAGACGATGTAGAGGTGTTCGACATCAGTTCTTCACAAGAAGATAATGATTAGATCTATGTGGCACCAGAAATTAAGAAAATAGTAGAAGTTCAGCAACATGACACCAGGTCCTATGGAAACTGATGATCAAATGGAGCAGAATCAAGAAACAGAGATGCAACATTTAACTGAATTAGGTGCTCACATTGACCCCTTTCTTAATATTGCAAGAAATTCAACAAATTCTGATTCTGATGAATCTGTTCAAGTTAGTTATAAAATTGTTAGACAATCTGATGAAATGAATGAGGAGTTTATTGGTAGTCCCATACATCTTCACTCCAAATAAGTTGGTGAGGAGAAGTTCGAGACAACAATAGGTGGAGATCAGGAAACTAATCATGGAAACCTGGAAGAGGAAACTAGGCTTTTCTCAACAACTCATGCAGGGTCATTCACTTGAATGATTCAAGGAAAAGAGGAAATTTCAGATGTGAATATGTTTCATAAATTCAGTGAAGGTGTTTTTGATTAGTCTCACGATCAATCTAAACCTTTAAGAACAACAACAAGTGTGTCTTCTGCTGGTTTGGTAGCTGGAACATCTGTTGTGCCTCCTTTTCCAATGAAAACTCCCCTTATTTCAAAAGACCAACTTGACATTGTGCTTGACAATGTCATACAAGTTGTAACAAAAACATCAACAAAAGAAATAATGTCACCGATTGAAGCTAAGCTAGATATGCTGCTAGAAGAACTAAGGAGCCAAAAATCTGATGTGAAAGCCTTATCAGAGTCAGTAGAAGTAATTAAAAGTCAGACTCAAAGAATACTGAAACTCTGAGAAGTATGCAGCAGCCACCAGAAAGTTCATCCGATAGTAGCAGATTCACAAAAGAATTCAAGAAACTTTTTGAAGAAATGGAGAGCATAAAAACTCAGATGAAGGAAGCTGCTGAAACAAGAGGAATCTCAAGTTCTAGTGAAATTCTAGAAGAAATCACTAAATAAGAGCAAGCAACAACAGTCTATCTAATGCTTTTGAGAAATTGGTAAAGGAATGGGTGATGTGCATTCACTAATGAAGAGAATGCATTACAATGTTTCCAGATTGGCAAATAAAGATATTCAACAGTTGATGACACCCATCCCAAAAGAAGCTTCAGACATGGAAGTCCCAAGAATCACTCCTACAACTCAGCCGAAACTAGTTGCAACAGCTAGTCAATCCAGGCCCACGCCAATGGGGACTCCTCCACCAGTATCAAGGTCATAAATTCTCAAAAGAACTGAATTCTTTCCACTAATTATAACAGATGAAAGCCACACTCCATCAAACAACAAAGGAAAGAAGGAAGTATCACTAAGAAAGACCACATCAGGTGAAACTGCCTTTAGTGAGTCCCTGAACCTAGTAGAGAAGAGAAAGTAGGAGGAATCTGCAACATATTCAAAGAGACCTAAGATAGTGCAAGCAAATGATTAATAAGGAAATGCCATTGGATTTTACAAGAAGTTGAAAGTGAAGACATGATGTTCCTGAAAGCAAGCTTAAGGAATACAACTAGTCTGAACAAGACAAACAAGAAAGACCACTAAGCCCTGTTAATAGACCCTTGCATTAATTAGGCCCATGTGATCAACCGGAACTGTTGATTTCTATTTCCGCACATTATTTTCATACTTGTTGAAATAATTTTCCAAATTTAGTTAAAAGAGCATTGTTATCTGGGATCAACAGTTACTAAACCCGTCACCATCCGCACAGTACTTGCAATTGCTTTGTCTAAAAACTGGTTGATTCGCCAACTTGATTTCAATAATGCCTTCTTGCATGGTACATTGCATGAGGACGTCTACATGACTCAACCATCGGGGTATATTCATCAGGACTTTTGCACTCATCTGTGTCACCTTCAAAAATCTCTTTACGGTCTAAAATAAGCACCCCGTGCTTGGTACTTGGAACTTGCCACTTTTCTTCTCTCCCTTGGGTTCAAAAATTCATTGGCCTACCCATCATTGTTCATCTATAATCAAGATCGTAATGTGGTCTATTTTTTCGCTTATGTTGATGATATTGTTTTGACGGGTAACAACAATTGTTTCTTCACAAGGTCATTCGTGCTTTATCTGAAAGATTCTCAATTAAAGACCTTGGCTGTAACATCCGTCGAAAAAACGGGTTTCCAAAACCCGCTTCGTTTATTAATCGAATATCCAGTTAAAATTTTTCGTTGCATATATATTGCTCAAACTAATTTTAAACGATACATAATTAATAACTATATTATAATTTAAAAACCATAATTTATAAATAATCATAAATAATGAGAAAAAAATAAAATGGGGACGCCGGGTTTCGAACCCGGGTCGCCCACAAACTCAAACACACAACACACCGCTCCGCCACATGCCTTCTTTGTGAATATAATGAAACAAATAATACTTAAAATAAAACCCGAATTCAAAAACGGAAGTCACCAATCAGAGCCGACGACTCTTGCCGAAAATCTGAGAAAGACATTCTGTTAGGTACATTTTACTCCGTAATCCTCTTTATCCATTTCATACCAATCAATTATAAGTTCGATGACCGATTTAAACAAGAACAGTCGGACATCACTGTTCTGTGTCTTTGTAAACGAAGAAGACAAAGTTGAATATGTGTATAAGTATAACTAAAAACGGATATTCGAACGGGTTAGACACACAGTCCAGCGGTGGACGGTGTGCACAAACAATGCACACGTCCCGGGTTCGAATCGCACACGTTACCAAATTTCAGAATTACAACCAATATTTTTACAACTGAATCGGATCAGGTCACCGAATGTTAATAAGTATAATTTAGTCCATAAGTTAAACAGATATGACACACAGCCCAACTGGTTGGGCTGTGCGCACTCGAACCGAAGGACCCGAGTTTGACTCCGGGTCCCTGCAATCGGTTCGGCAATATAAATCATTTTTAAATAAAACCAAATAAAGTTTAAAAGTTAATTAGTATATAAATATAATTAAAACAGAGAATATTTCAGGTTAGACACGTAGCTTAGTTGGTAGAGCTGCGTGCACGTATACGAGAGGTCCCGAGTTCGAACCTCACCCAGCGAATAAATAAACACAATCCGACCGGTCAACGGTCAACGGTCAAAAAGTCAATTTTTTTTATTTATTTTTATTAATTTATTTATTCAGAAAATCATTTAAAATACTTAAAAATAAGATTTTAAAGTTAGAAAACCTTCTTAAACTCACAAAAATAAATCTAAAAATCACATTAAGAGTATAATTAAAAGTACTAATTTACCGAATCATTTCGTTATTATTTTAGGTTAGTTTTCCTCGTCGATCAAATCCTAAAATTCGTGCGCATCCAACATCATCAAAGAACGCACCCAATGTGAGTGAATCTCTACCAAATTCCCCGTTTTAATCACATTTTGGGGTGTATCATGTGTCGTTTAATCCCTTATTATATTTAAACACTTGTGCATCCATCATATCCGTGATCAAATGTGTATCAAATATGTATCAGTTGTTGTGTGAATTATGTTTAGATTGAAGTTATCATTTTCAGTGCATGCATTTCATTAGGCCCATCAGCTCCCCGTGGGATACGGGTTGAGTATCAGGTGCCTCATTCGATCGGCTCCGTTTGATTGAGCCTTGATCTCACATACATCATCATTCATGTCACTCGATCGGCTCCGTTTGATTGAGCCTTGATCTCATATACATCATCATTCAATTCATTTACTCCTCTAATGTGGTTTGTGTTTTGTTATATATATATGTTTGCTCACATGTGATTATTGCACAAATTTTCCATATTAAATAGAACAAGAAATTAATAACAATGTTTTCTCAAGGTTCACTCGCCAACTTTTGTTGACCCAAAATATCTCCCGTTTTACACATGATACAGGTGATCCAGTTGAGGCAAGAAACACATAGGAAGGCATAGAAGAATAAATCAGTTTAAGCTTGGGATTGTTTTACTTAGTTTTATTTCCTTGTAATTGTATGGATTTGATTTGAATATTTAAGTTGTAATTTGAATTTAATAAATATGAAACATTTTAGTAAACATCATGAGCTTTGGTGATAACCCAATTATGCCCCGAGTCTTATTCCGCTGCGGGTCGGGGTGTGACAGATTGGTATCAGAGCCATGACTATAGGGATATAGGATAGGTTACTAGACCCTTAGAGCCTATACTATAGTTGATTAAAATTTTAAATTGTTTATGCGTTACATACAAAATTCATGATGTTTATATGCTTTATGTTTATTGTTACATTCAATGTTATGCAAACATGTTCATATGTACATACTATTATACAATGCTCATCATGAATCATATCCACGTAACATATCATATCCATGAGAGCACACACCTCACAATTCCCATGATTTTTGCAACGATTTTTGTATTTTTCAAATCACATCAAAGTGAGTTCTCATGACGGGCATGTAGTAACTGGAAGGGTACGAGTACCGGTAGTCGGAACGTCCTGTCTAGGCTTGGCATTCGTATAAATCCAAAATAAAGGACCAGTTTGCCTACCTGGGGACTAACGATGAGAGTACGAAGGACCTATTAGGCCAAAGCATGCTATACCAAACGTCGTGTGAGCTAACCCCACTTTGAGTTGTCATTGTGTCTACACCTGGACACCCTCCTACCATACATCTCGCAATCATATTTCATGGTTTTCATTCGGGTGATGCGAGTGTTAAACCGCCAACACCAATGTGAATCCTACTAAGCCAATAGTCATGGGGGCCCACATGACTATACAAGCGATGGTATGGGGGACATTGGAGGTCCAAACATGAGCAAACCCAAGACATCCTATGGATGTAGTTGCATTATTAATAGTTATGTTATTTTTATTCTTTTAACGACACATGACACCTAAAAACTTCTTAAACTCACAATCTTCCTATGTATGTTCCTGTAGATGTCTGCTAGGCAACTACGTGGAGGTAGAAAGTCAGGAAGATCCAATGAACGCTTGGCCACTCAAATTGCTAAACAAATGGCTGCAGTACTTCCTGACATCGTGATTCAAGTTCAACAAGCTCTCACCGCAAATCCTATCAACCCTCCCAATCAAGAAGACCAGAGCGTCGCCAACCCTCACTCCAAAAAGTGCTCCTACAAACACTTCAAATCTTGCGATCCCCCAAAGTATGAAGGGACCGAAGGTGTTACTGCCCTCCTCCACTAGTTTGAAGAAATGGAGAACACCTTCCTCAATTGCGATTGTCCCGAGGATCGCAAGGTACGTTATGCATCAGGGAGACTGTTTGGAGTATCCCTTACCTGGTGGAACATAGAAAAGGGTAAGCGAGGAGTCGAAGATGCCATGGCCTTATCATGGGAAGAGTTAAGGGAACTCATGACAAGGCGCTTCTGTCCAAGAAGCGAAATCAAAAAGTTGGAAGATGAATTCCACTCGTTGAAACAAAAGGAAGGAGATCACACTTCCTACAACAAAAGATTTCTCGAACTGAACCAAATGATCCCTAATCTGTTCACCCCCGTGTACCGCTTGGTTGAACACTACATTCGAGGCCTCCCTTCGAAAATTCAAGACTCGGTTCTAAGCACTTCGCCTGCAACACTTGAAGCCGCAATGGAACTAGCTACCGAACTTACCGAGAATCGCATCCGAAACGGCAAATTCAAGGATGAGTCCAAACTCCAAACCATTCCATCTCCTCTTTAAAGTTTGCTGGTAAGAGGAAACGAAACAGCAGAAATTTTGCCGTTACACAAACAAACCCTCCTATCACTGCCGCACCAATTACCCAAATTGCTCCCTCAGCTACACCATTTAAAAAGCCATACACCTGCCCATACCCAAAATGCAACCGTTGTCAATACCATCACCTCCCCGAAACTCCTTGCCAACATTGCACCAGCTGTGGCCGTGCGGGTCACACTATTCAAACTTGTCGCACGCTTCAACTAATGAACCGCAATCAACCCTCAACCCAAACCCACCATCAGATAGTGGGTCAAGCCCAACAACCTTTACTTCTACCACCTGCACAACATATAGCCCAACCCTACTACCAACCTAACTACCCCATGATGCAACCCATGCGAGCATGTTACAACTGTGGAGACCCAAACCACTTCAGGAACACATGTCCACGCTTGGTGAACATCATCCATGCCCAAGCTCAAGCAAATCCGGTAAACCAAGCTAACCAAGCTCCTCCACCTGCTAGAGGAAGAGCTTTCAACATCAATGCCAACCAAGCTAGAGCTGACAACAACGTGGTTAACGGTACGTTTCTCATCAATGGTAGTTATGCATCCATGTTATTCGATACTGGCGCGGATAAGAGTTTTGTGTCCTTAGAATTTGAACCTATGCTCAACCAAACTCGTGATAACCTCATGGAATCTCTAACGGTGGAAGTTGCTGACGGAAAGCCCGTTTCATTAAATTCTATTATACGAAATTGTACCCTCACTCTAAACGGTCACGATTTTCAAGTTGACCTCATTCCTATGAAGTTGGGAAGTTTCGATATTATAATCGGTATGGACTGGCTCAGCCAGCATCACGCTGAAGTAGTATGCCGCGAAAAGTTCATTCGCATTCCTCTTGCAGACGGTCAGACCCTACGTATCTTCGGAGAAACCCCTTCGAAAGGACTCAAATTAATGTCCTGCCTTCAAGCCCGAAAATATCTCCGCAAGAACTATGTTGCATTCCTAACTCACGTCGTCAAAAAGGGAAACAAGGAGAAGAAACTCGAAGATATACCAGTGTTGAGGGAATTCCCACAAGTCTTTCCCGACGACATCTCAGGACTCCCTCCTGTGAGAGAAGTCGAATTCCCATCGATCTTGTACCTGGCGCAACACCAGTCGCAAAATCTCCTTATAGGTTAGCCCCATCTGAAATGCAAGAGCTGGCCAGTCAACTGCAAGAACTGACTGACAAAGGATTCATACGTCCAAGCTCCTCGCCTTGGGGTGCACCTGTTCTTTTTGTGAAGAAGAAAGATGGAACGTTTCGCATGTGTATCGACTACAGAGAACTCAACAAGTTAACGGTTAAGAATCGCTACCCACTACCTCACATCGATGACCTCCTAGACCAACTTCAAGGCGCCACCTGTTTTTCAAAAATCGACCTTCGTTCTGGTTATCATCAACTCAGAGTACATGAAGAAGACGTCCCAAAGACCGCCTTCCGAACTCGTTATGGTCATTACGAATTCATGGTCATGCCATTCGGTTTAACCAACGCCCCAGCTGTCTTCATGGATCTAATGAATAGGGTATGCAAACCCTACCTCGACCGCTTTGTCATAGTCTTCATCGACGACATCCTCATCTACTCCAAGTCTAAATCCGATCATGAACGACACCTTCGACTCATCCTTACACTCTTAAGGACTGAAAAGCTCTACGCTAAGTTCTCTAAATGCGAATTCTGGTTAAGAGAAGTGCAATTCCTTGGACATGTCGTCAATGACAAGGGAATACATGTCGATCCTTCAAAAATCAAGGCAGTGCAAGAATGGAAAGCGCCACGTACCCCTACCGAAGTAAGGTCATTTCTTGGTTTGGCTGGTTACTATCGCCGCTTCATTGCCAATTTTCCCGTATTGCTGTACCACTCACGGCCTTGACTCATAAAGGAAAACCCTTCATATGGGGACCTAAACAAGAAGAAGCCTTCCAAACCCTAAAGCAAAAGCTTTGTGATGCACCTATCCTCACACTTCCTGAAGGTTGCGATGACTTTGTAGTATATTGCGACGCATCAGGGCAAGGGCTAGGCTGTGTATTAATGCAAAGAGGAAAAGTGATAGCCTATGCTTCTAGGCAACTCAAGGTTCATGAAAAGAATTACACCACCCACGACCTGGAACTTGGAGCCGTTGTGTTCGCTCTCAAGATATGGAGACATTACCTCTACGGTACCAAGTGTGAAATATACACTGACCACAAAAGTCTCCAACATATCTTCAACCAAAAGGAGTTGAATATGAGGCAACGAAGATGGGTCGAACTTCTTAACGACTACGACTGTGAAATTCGGTATCATCCTGGAAAGGCAAATGTGGTGGCTGATGCACTCAGTCGAAAAGGTTATGCGAACTCCATTCGTCTTATATGTTCGCAAATCATAACCGACATCAAAGATCGAATCTGAGCAGCTCAACATGTTTCTGTAACAGAAAACGACATACACGATGAGCTGTCATGTGGAGCAGAACTCAAATTCGAAACCAAATCCGACGGTATTCTATACTATCTAAATCGCATATTGATTCCCGATCGCGACAACCTTCGTGATTTCCTTATGAATGAGGCGCATAAAACACGGTACTCTGTACACCCAGGAGCCGACAAGATGTATCAAGACCTACGATACACCTACTGGTGGCCGGGTATGAAAAAGGATATCGCTATTTTTGTTTCCAAGTGCCTTACCTGTTCCAAAGTAAAAGCTGAACATCAAAGACCTTCAGGACTTCTAACCCAACCTGAAATACCTGTATGGAAGTGGGAAAACATAACCATGGACTTCATTACCGGGTTACATCGCACCTCCAGTGGGTATGACACCATATAGGTAATCATTGATCGTCGTACAAAATCAGCTCACTTCATTCCGATTCGCGAGGACTTCAAGAACGAGAAGTTAGCTCGTATCTACATCAGCGAGATCGTAAGACGTCATGGTGTACAATTAAGCATCATTTCAGACCGTGATGGTCGTTTCACTTCACGAACATGGCGAGCCGTGCAAACCGCTTTGGGTACACGATTAGACCTCAGTACCGCTTTTCATCCTCAAACTGATGGTCAATCTGAACGCACCATCCAAACCGTTAAAGACATACTGCGAGCATGTGTCATAGACTTCAAAGGGAACTGAGACGCTCACTTACCATTAGTTGAATTTTCGTACAACAATAGCTATCATTCAAGTATCGGCATGGCTCCTTTCGAAGCTTTATATGGCCGTAAGTGCCGATCTCCAGTATGTTGGCACGAAATTGGGGAATCACAGATCACCGGTCCAGAGTTAATTCAAGAAACAACCGACAAGGTCATTCAAATTCGAAACAATCTTCTAGCGGCTCAAAGTCGTCAATAGAGTTATGCAGACAAACGACGAAAGCCCTTGGAGTTTGACATTGGGGATCAAGTACTTTTAAAAGTATCACCGTGGAAGGGAGTGATTCTTTTGGCCAGAAGGGCAAGCTAGCACCACGCTACGTAGGACCTTTCAAGATACTCGAAAGAGTAGGTCCTGTAGCATACAAGCTTGACCTACCAGAAGAGCTCAACTGTCACACCCCGACCCGCAGCGGAATAAGAGTCGGGGCATAATTGGGTTATCACCAAAGCTCATGACATTTACTAATATGTTTCATATTTAATAAAGTCAAAGTTACATTTCCAAATATCCAAACATGTTCATACAATACAAAGAAAATAAACCAAACATAACAATCCCAACTCTAAATCATTTTATTCTTCTAGTCCAATCCTATGTGTTCCTAGCTGCTGCTGGTTCACCTGTATCATGTGTAAAAATGGGGGTTTTTGGGTCAACATAAGTTGGCGAGTGAACCTTGTTAGATAAACATTTATTATTGATTCACTTGTTAGTTTATCAATGAAAAATTGTGCATAATCATAAATGAGCAAATGTAAATAATCAAGCAGTGGCAAATAGCAATCACAACTATAACATACAATAACATATGATAGCATACATTAACATACCAACATCATACAATAAATAACATAATTGAAACTGTGCGATCAAGGCTCAATCAAACGGAGCCGATCGTATTGCATGTACTGAAAATGTAAAATGTCTGTGCGATCAAGGCTCAATCAAGCGGAGCCGATCGTATTGCATGTACTGAAAATGTAAAATGTCTATGCGATCAAGGCTCAATCAAACGGAGCCGATCGTATGGGCACGCCAGGTTCAACCTCATAATGAAAAACATGCTCAACGCTCATAATGTAATGGGGAGCAGCGGCCTATGAAATTGCATGTACTGAAAATAATAAATTGCATCCAACAATAACTACACAACAGTTGAAACAAACTGAATACACATGTTCATGATATGATGTATGCACAATGGTTTAATTATAATATATATATAACAAGACACATGATACACCCCAAAACGTGATTAAAATGGGGAATTTGTAAAGATTCACTCACATTGGGTGCGTTGGATTGGAGATGGTGAGATGCGCACGAATTAGATGAGCGGAACAACGAGAAATACTAACCTAAATAATAACGGAAAAATATATTAAATGAGTGGATTTTATTAAGGATTTTAATGAAATTTTTAGATATATTTTTGTGAGTTCAAGGCTATTTTCTATCTTTGAAAATGTTATTTTTAAGTATTTTTAATTGATTTTTAAATTAAATTAAATAAATAAAAATATAAAAAAATTGTTTATTTTGCGTTTACCGTTGACCGTTGACTTGTTGACCGGTTCGGTCAGCGAAATAGTTTGCGCCGGGTGAGGCTCGAACCCGAGACCTCCCGTACGCGTGCACGCAGCTCTACCAACTAAGCTACGTGTCTAACCCGAAATATTCTTGTTTTTAATTATATTTATATACTAATTCGGTTTAACCAAAATTCTTTTAATTTCAAAAACATTTTAATTCAACGAACCGGTGCCAGTATCAGGTTTCGAACTCGTGACGTGCGATTCAGTGTTGCACACAGTCCACCGCTGGACTGTGTGTCTAACCTGGTTTACATCTCGGTTTTTATTATACTTAACAACTAACGGGATTAACCCGATTTAGTTTTAATCAAAAAGGCATTTTATTACATAAGGAGTGCGTGTATCAGGGATCGAACTCGGGACGTGTATGTTTTTTATTTGCACACAGTCCACCGCTGGACTGTGTGTCTAACCCGTTTATAATTCCGATTTTAATTAATCTTATGTCATGTCTGAACTCGTCTTCTTCATTTCAAACACAGACATCAATCAAAGCAACTGATACGCGATTAATTCAGTTAATGAACAAGATGAACAATTTGAAAGCATTGAACCGAAGAGTTTGGGGAAAGAAAATACCGAACAGATCGTCTTCTTCAGAGAATCCGGCGAAGCTCGTCGGCTCTGTTTTGGAACCTTCAGTTGTGAGAATCAATTAACAGGTTGAAGGGATTAGATGTGAAATTGAACTAATGAGTAATGATTATCAGTATGATTGAATGAGCATACCGGTAATCAGCGAGTTTCCGACAAATCCAGGAGTTTTCCGGTGAAAACAGAAAGTCCAGCAATGTCGTCTGTGGTTGATTATGAGCGATGGGTTAGTGTTAGTAAGGTTCTAACAATTGACTGAAACAGTAAAGTCGAGGTATTTTACCGGTTTGAGTTGAATCTCGGTTTTCCGGCGACTTGCAGAGAATTCCGGCGATGATCAGAAAGCACTTCCGACGACCAGAAAATAGAATAAACACAGAATTAGAAGCTTTGGGAATGATATTGAATCGCGAGATGAGTGTTTTGTTGAAGTAATTTCAGAATAAAAGTTTTCGGTTATAAAAACCAAACAACACCTGAATTTAAGTTCATTAACGTCGAATTGATTTAAGATATCGGTTTTATCGGTTATGATCAGGATTCCGCAAGAGATCAAACGTCTTGATCGGTTTGAAAGCCGATATCGGTTTCTGTTGGCGTAACAGGTTGACTTTCAGTTGCATATATGATGTAATTGTTCCCCAGAACTTCACAAAATGATCAAGTGGCAGAGTGGTGATGTGGGTGTGTGTTAAGTCTTTGGATTTAGATTCCGGCTGACCCGGGTTCGAGTCCCGGCAGCAGCATTTCTTTTTTATTTATTTTGTTTTAACTTTTTATCAAATATAATTTTTATAGTTTAGTTTATTTATTAATTATGTATCATTTTAAATCAAAATACTCATAAATATTCAACGTGACTTTTATAACTTGATATTTGATTACAAAACGGAGCGGGTTTTTGGAAACCCGTTTTTGACAAATGTTACAGTATCCCGTACTTTTAGAAATTTCGTCCCGAAATTTAAGTAATAGTAGTAGGAAAAAGGTACGGGTATTGTTCGCGCATTGAGTCTTCACGTCCCCAAGTAAACTCAGGTCCCCGTTTCGACTCCCAGCGTACCCTAATAATTGGAATGCGACTTCGTTGAAGACGTTTTCTCCTAAATCCATGATCTCTACAGGTCTTTCAATAAAAATGCATAGATTCATCAATCTGAATATCTTCCAGAGGAATGTGGAGGTTTTCGTGACACTTCTTCAAGTTTGATACGTGGAATGTGGGATGAGTCCTGTTGAGTTCTTCTGGTAGATCAAGCTTGTAAGCTATTGGTCCTACTCTTTCGAGTATCTTGAAAGGCCCTACATAGCGTGGTGCTAGCTTGCCCTTTTTGACCAAAACGAACTACTCCCTTCCACGGTGATACTTTTAGAAGTACATGATCACCAATGTTAAATTCTAAAGGCTTCCGTCGTTTGTCTGCATAACTCTTTTGACAACTTTGGGTCCCTAAAAGATTGTTTCGGATTTGATGGATCTTGTCTGCGGTTTCTTGGATCAATTCTGGACCAATGATTTGAGCTTCCTCAATTTCGTGCCAACATACTAGAGATCGGCACTTACGACCATATAAAGCTTCAGAAGGTGCCATGCCGATGCTTGAATGATAGCTGTTGTTGTACGAAAATTCAACTAATGGTAGGTGGGCGTCCCAATTTCCCTTGAAGTCTATGACACATGCTCGAAGCATATCTTCAAGAGTTTGAATGGTGCGCTCAGACTGTCCATCAGTTTGAGGATGATAGGCGGTACTGAGATCTAATCGCGTGCCCATAGTGGATTGTACTGCTTGCCATGTTCGTGAAGTGAAACGACCATCACGATCAGAAATAATGCTTAACGGTACCCCATGTCGGCTTACGATTTTGTTGATATAAATACGAGCTAGCTTTTCGTTCTTAAAATCTTCGCGGATAGGAATAGAGTGAGCTGATTTTATAAGTCGATCAGTTACTATCCATATAGTGTCATACCCACCAGAAGTGAGAGGTAACCTGGTAATGAAGTCCATGATTATATTTTCCCACTTCCATATAAGTATTTTAGGTTGGACCGGAAGTCCTGAGGGTCTTTGGTGTTCAGCTTTTATTTTCGAACATGAAAAACACTTGGAAACAAAATCAGCAATATCCTTTTTCATTCCAGGCCACCAGTGGGTGTATCAAAGGTACTGATACATCTTGTCGGCTCCTGGGTGTATAGAATATCGTGTTTTGTGCGTCTCATTCATAAGAAAAATATCACGAAGATTATTGTGGTCAGGAATCTATATGCGATCTAGACAGTATAGAATACCGTCGGATTTAGTTTCAATTTTAAGTTCAGCTCCACAAGACGGCTCCTTGCGTACGTCTCCTTTCTGTTACTAAAACATGCTGGGCTTCTCGGATTTTGATCTTTGATGTCCCTTACGATTTTATTTATAACAGTTTTGAGGGAACCGATGCATTTGTAATGATAAGGTATGTATCATAAACAAAAACTTCAACCATGACGATATTTAAACCTACACGGAACTTTTCATAACCTCCTGGTAATGCTTTTGATTCTTTGCCAAGAATACTTATATATAGGAAGTACCAGCGGCGTATCCACCATATTCTTGTCAAATTTTCGTTGGCTTTATCAGTAAATCATGATCAGTTCTATGTGACTCTAAAACATAAACAACACAACGAACAAAACTTGAGTCTCAATTCTGAAATGATACATGACTAAATGTTGACAGTACCTCTCTCGTTGGTTTTGATGAAGGAGTCAGTCTATGTAAAAGTGTGACACACCCCAACTTCTTTAAATGATGAGATTGAGATACGTCGAGATGTATGATGATATAAATGTTAAATCAATGAGTATAGAACAAAACTGTAATATCAAATCGCATTAAAATTCTTGGATACATAATTTCCAAATTTTACAACTGGAATACGGAAAGATGGAGATAACATAAAGAAAAACATTAAAACTAGACGATTAGAGTTGAGTCTTGATTCTTGGCGAGGAGAAATTAGTTGGGTGATTCGTTTGGGCCGTTATTATTTTCAACAGTATTGGTATTGATGTTATAAGCTCTTCCTCTTGCAGGTGGTGGAGCTTGGTTAGCTTGATTCACCGGATTTGCTTGAGCTTGGGCATGAATGATGTTCACCAAACGTGGAAAAGTGTTTCTAAAATGGCTTGGATCTCCACAATTGTAGCAAGCCCGCATAGGTTGTACCATGGGATAGTTGGGTTGATAGTATGTTTGGGCTAAATGTTGGGTAGGTGGTAGTAGTAGGGGTTGTTGGGCTTGACCCATTATTTGTTGGTGGGTTTGGGTTGAAGGCTGGTGACGGTTCGTTCGCTGAGGTATGCGACAGGTTTGAACAGTATGACCTGCGCGACCACAGCCGGTGCAATATTGGCAAGGATGATCAGGAGAATGGTGGTATTGGCAATGGTTGCATTTTGGTAATGGGCCAGAGTATGGTCTTTTGTATGGTGCAGGTGAAGGGGCGACTTGGGTAATGGGTGCAGCAGGAATAGGGTAATTGGTTTGTGTGACGGCGAAGTTTCTTGTGCTTCGATTCCTTTTACCAGTAAACTTCGAGGAGGAACCAGAATGGTTTGAAGTTTGAGCCTCAATGGGGGCTTTCTTCTTCTCCTCTTTGAATTTACCATTTCGAATGCGGTTTTCGGTCAGTTCAGTGGCTAGTTCCATAGCAGCTTCAAGTGTTGCTGGTGAAGTGCTGAGAACTGAATCTTGAATTTTCGAGGGAAGACCTCGAATATAATGCTCGACCAAGCGATAAGTTGGGGTGAACAAGTTAGGGACCATTTGGTTCAACTCTAAGAACCTCTTGTTGTAGATGGTATGATCTCCCTCCTTTTGCTTTAAAGAATGAAATTCGTCCTCCAACTTTTTAATCTCACTCCTAGGACAGAAACGCCTAGTCATGATTTCCCTTAACTCCTCCCAAGTTAAGGCCATTGCATCCTCAGTTCCCCCCTTCCCTTTCTCAGTATTCCACCAAGTGAGAGCTACCCCAAATAGTCTCCCGGTAGCGTATCGAACCTTGCGATCCTCAGGACAATCGCAGTTGAGAAAAGTGTTTTCCATCTCCTCAAACCAGTGGAGGAGAGCAGTGACACCTTCGGTCCCTTCAAATTTAGGAGGATCACAAGACTTGAAATGTTTATATGAGCACTTGCTGGTAGGAGGGTTGTCGATGTCCTGGTCATGTTGTTGGGGAGGATGAGTAGGATTTGTAGCGAAGGCTTGTTGTACTTGGACCACAATGTCAGGCAGTATCGTGGCCATTTGTTTCGCGATTTGTGTGGCCAAGCGTTCCTGAGACCTTCCTGATCTTTTACCCCTTCGTTGTTGTCTAGACGACATCTACAGGAACGTACATAAGAATATTGTGAGTTTATGGAGTCTTTTTAGGTGTCATGTGTCTTTAAGAAAATGAAAATAACATAAATATCAATAATGCAACTACATCCATAGGATGTCTTGGGTTTGCTCATGTTGGGCCTCAAATGTCCCCCATACCTTCACCTACATAGTCATGTGGGCCCCCATGGCTATTGGCTTGGTGGGATTCACATTAGTATTGGCAATTTAACACTCACATCACCCGAATGCAAACCACAAAATATGTTCATGAGATGTTTGGTCGGAACGTGTCCAGGTGTAGACACAATGACAACTCAAAGTGGGGTTAGCTCACACGACGTTTGGTATAGCATGCTTTGGCCTAATAGGTACTTCGTACTCTCATCGTTAGTCCCCAGGTAGGCAAACTGGTCCTTTATTTTGGATTTATACGAATGCCAGCCTAGACAGGATGTTCCGACTACCGGTACTGGTACCCTTCCAGTTACTACATGCCCGTCATGAGAACTCACTTTGATGAGATTTGAAAACACAAAAATCATTGTAAAAGCAATCATGATGTGGTGTGTGCTTTCATGGATGTGATATGTTATGAGTATATGATTCACGATAGGCATTATATGATAATACATACTTATGAACATGCTTGCATAATTTTGAATGTAACATTTAACATAAAACATATAAACATCATGAAATTTGGCATGTAACACACAAAAATCTTATAAGTTTCTAATCAACTATAGTATAGGCTCTAAGGGTCTAATAACCTATCCTATATCCCTATAGTCATGGCTCTTATACCAATCTGTCACACCCCGACCCGCAGCGGAATAAGAGTCGGGGCATAATTGGGTTATCACCAAAGCTCATGACATTTACTAATATGTTTCATATTTAATAAAGTCAAAGTTACATTTCCAAATATCCAAACATGTTTATACAATACAAAGAAAATAAACCAAACATAACAATCCCAACTCTAAATCATTTTATTCTTCTAGTCCAATCCTATGTGTTCCTAGCTGCTGCTGGTTCACCTGTATCATGTGTAAAAATGGGGGTTTTTGGGTCAACATAAGTTGGCGAGTGAACCTTGTTAGATAAACATTTATTATTGATTCACTTGTTAGTTTATCAATGAAAAATTGTGCATAATCATAAATGAGCAAATGTAAATAATCAAGCAGTGCCAATAGCAATCACAACTATAACATACAATAACATATGATAGCATACATTAACATACCAACATCATACAATAAATAACGTAATTGAAACTGTGCGATCAAGGCTCAATCAAACGGAGCCGATCGTATTGCATGTACTGAAAAAGTAAAATGTCTGTGCGATCAAGGCTCAATCAAGCGGAGCCGATCGTATTGCATGTACTGAAAATGTAAAATGTCTGTGCGATCAAGGCTCAATCAAACGGAGCCGATCGTATGTGGGCACGCCAGGTTCAACCTCATAATGAAAAACATGCTCAACGCTCATAATGTAATGGGGAGCGGCGGCCTATGAAATTGCATGTACTGAAAATAATAAATTGCATCCAACAATAACTACACAACAGTTGAAACAAACTGAATACACATGTTCATGATATGATGTATGCACAATGGTTTAATTATAATATATATATAACAAGACACATGATACACCCCAAAACGTGATTAAAATGGGGAATTTGTAAAGATTCACTCACATTGGGTGCGTTGGATTGGAGATGGTGAGATGCGCACGAATTAGATGAGCGGAACACGAGAAATACTAACCCAATAATAACGGAAAATATATTAAATGATGTTTTAAGATTTAATAATGAAATTTATTTAATATCGGAATATTTTTGAGTTCAAGGCTATTTTTATTTTAAAATGTTATTTTAATATTTTAATTGATTTTTAAATTAAATTAAATATATAAAAAATATAAAAAAATTGTTTATTTTGCGTTGACCGTTGACCGTTGACTTGTTGACCGGTTCGGTCAGCGAAATAGTTTGCGCCGGGTGAGGCTCGAACCCGAGACCTCCCGTACGCGTGCACGCAGCTCTACCAACTAAGCTACGTGTCTAACCCGAAATATTCTTGTTTTTAATTATATTTATATACTAATTCGGTTTAACCAAAATTCTTTTAATTTCAAAAACATTTTAATTCAACGAACCGGTGCCAGTATCAGGTTTCGAACTCGTGACGTGCGATTCAGTGTTGCACACAGTCCACCGCTGGACTGTGTGTCTAACCTGGTTTACATCTCGGTTTTTATTATACTTAACAACTAACGGGATTAACCCGATTTAGTTTTAATCAAAAAGGCATTTTATTACATAAGGAGTGCGTGTATCAGGGATCGAACTCGGGACGTGTATGTTTTTTATTTGCACACAGTCCACCGCTGGACTGTGTGTCTAACCCGTTTATAATTCCGATTTTAATTAATCTTATGTCATGTCTGAACTCGTCTTCTTCATTTCAAACACAGACATCAATCAAAGCAACTGATACGCGATTAATTCAGTTAATGAACAAGATGAACAATTTGAAAGCATTGAACCGAAGAGTTTGGGGAAAGAAAATACCGAACAGATCGTCTTCTTCAGAGAATCCGGCGAAGCTCGTCGGCTCTGTTTTGGAACCTTCAGCTGTGAGAATCAATTAACAGGTTGAAGGGATTAGATGTGAAATTGAACTAATGAGTAATGATTATCAGTATGATTGAATGAGCATACCGGTAATCAGCGAGTTTCCGACAAATCCAGGAGTTTTCCGGTGAAAACAGAAAGTCCAGCAATGTCGTCTGTGGTTGATTATGAGCGATGGGTTAGTGTTAGTAAGGTTCTAACAATTGATTGAAACAGTAAAGTCGAGGTATTTTACCGGTTTGAGTAATCTCGGTTTTCCGGCGACTTGCAGAGAATTCCGGCGATGATCAGAAAGCACTTCTGACGACCAGAAAATAGAATAAACACAGAATTAGAAGCTTTGGGAATGATATTGAATCGCGAGATGAGTGTTTTGTTGAAGTAATTTCAGAATAAAAGTTTTCGGTTATAAAAACCAAACAACACCTGAATTTAAGTTCATTAACGTCGAATTGATTTAAGATATCGGTTTTATCGGTTATGATCAGGATTCCGCGAGAGATCAAACGTCTTGATCGGTTTGAAAGCCGATATCGGTTTCTGTTGGCGTAACAGGTTGACTTTCAGTTGCATATATGATTTAATTGTTCCCCAGAACTTCACAAAATGATCAAGTGGCGGAGTGGTGATGTGGATGTGTGTTAAGTCTTTGGATTTAGATTCCGGCTGACCCGGGTTCGAGTCCCGGTAGCAGCATTTCTTTTTTATTTATTTTGTTTTAACTTTTTATCAAATATATTTTTTATAGTTTAGTTTATTTTTTAATTATGTATCATTTTAAATCAAAATACTCATAAATATTCAACGTGACTTTTATAACTTGATATTTGATTACAAAACGGAGCAGGTTTTTGGAAACCCATTTTGACAAATGTTACATCAACAGAATTCATCCCACATTCCACGTATCAAACTTGAAGAAGTGCCTCGCCGATGAAAACCTCCATGTTCCTCTAGAAGACATTCAGATCGATGAATCTACGCACTTCATTGAAAGACTAGTAGAAATCATGGACTTCGGAGAGAAGCGTTTAAGACGGAGTCGTATTCCAATTGTCAAGGTACGTTGGGAGTCGAAACGAGGACCTGAGTTTACTTGAGAACGTGAAGACTCAATGCGCGAGAAATACCCGCATCTTTTTCCTGTTACCACTACTACTTAAATTTCGGGATGAAATTTCTAAAAGTAGGGGATACTGTAACATCCGTCGAAAAAACGGGTTTCCAAAACCACCTTCGTTTATTAATCGAATATCCAGTTAAAATTTTTCGTTGCATATATATTGCTCAAACTAATTTTAAACGATACATAATTAATAACTATATTAGAATTTAAAAACCATAATTTATAAATAATCTTAAATAATGAGAAAAAATAAAATGGGGACGCCGGGTTTCGAACCCGGGTCGCCCACAAACTCAAACATACAACACACCGCTCCGCCACATGCCTTCTTTGTGAATATAATGAAACAAATAATACTTAAAATAAAACCCGAATTCAAAGCCGGAGATCACCGCGCTCAGAACTCGCAATCACCGGAAAATCCGGCAATCCGCGAGTTTAGCCAGTTTCCTTTGACTAAAAACACTATAACCGACTTCGACATCGGTTATAACCGATGTCTAACAGTCAATTGCGGTCATAACCGCCGGAGAAACTTTGACCGCGAATCAAGACCAGAATTCGGACTCAATACAGCTTGTTCTTCCCTATAATACCCACCCAAACCTCTGGTAACCTTTTCGCTCAAAATCGCACAATCTCTCGAAGCTTTAGCACGTCGCCGGAGATATTCTGCATTCGCCGGACTTTCACCGGAAAACCGAGACTTACTTCAAATCGGTAAAATTCTCGACTCTTTTGTTTGCAATCCATTATTAGGCAAGTATTAACATAAATCGCTCAACCAGAATCTGTCTCAGACAACGTTGCCGGGAATTCCTGCACTCACCGGAAAATCACTGGAAATTCCGAGGTCTCACTGTCAATCGGTACAATCATCTAAACCCCCTGATATCCCTTGTTTAGTAACTTAATTGCACAACTCATTGATCAAAAACTGTTAATTGATTCACTCAGACGGAAGTCACCAATCAGAGTCGACGACTCTTGCCGGAAATCTGAGAAAGACATTCTGTTAGGTACATTTTACTCCGTAATCCTCTTTATCCATTTCATTCCAATCAATTATAAGTTCGATGACTGATTTAAACAAGAACAGTCGAACATCACTGTTCTGTGTCTTTGTAAACGAAGAAGACGAAGTTGAATATGTGTATAAGTATAACTAAAAACGGATATTCGAACGGGTTAGACACACAGTCCAGCGGTGGACGGTGTGCACAAACAATGCACACGTCCCGGGTTCGAATCGCACACGTTACCAAATTTCAGAATTACAACCAACATTTTTACAACTGAATCGGATCAGGTCACCGAATGTTAATAAGTATAATTTAGTCCATAAGTTAAACAGATATGACACACAGCCCAACTGGTTGGGCTGTGCGCACTCGAACCGAAGGACCCGAGTTTGACTCCGGGTCCCTGCAACCGGTTCGGCAATATAAATCATTTTTAAATAAAACTAAATAAAGTTTAAAAGTTAATTAGTATATAAATATAATTAAAACAGAGAATATTTCAGGTTAGACACGTAGCTCAGTTGGTAGAGCTGCGTGCACGTATACGAGAGGTCCCGAGTTCGAACCTCACCCAGCGCATAAATAAACACAATCCGACCGGTCAACAGTCAACGGTCAAAAAGTCAATTTTTTTATTTATTTTTATTAATTTATTTAATCAGAAAATCATTTAAAATACTTAAAAATAAGATTTTAAAGTTAGAAAACCTTCTTAAACTCACAAAGATAAATCTAAAAATCACATTAAGAGTATAATTAAAAGTACTAATTTACCGAATCATTTCGTTATTATTTTAGGTTAGTTTTCCTCGTCGATCAAATCCTAAAATTCGTGCGCATCCAACATCATCAAAGAACGCACCCAATGTGAGTGAATCTCTACCAAATTCCCCGTTTTAATCACATTTTGGGGTGTATCATGTGTCGTTTAATCCCTTATTATATTTAAACACTTGTGCATCCATCATATCCGTGATCAAATGTGTATCAAATATGTATCAGTTGTTGTGTGAATTATGTTTAGATTGAAGTTATCATTTTCAGTGCATGCATTTCATTAGGCCCATCAGCTACCCGTGGGATACGGGTTGAGTATCAGGTGCCTCATTCGATCGGCTCCGTTTGATTGAGCCTTGATCTCACATACATCATCATTCATGTCACTCGACCGGCTCCGTTTGATTGAGCCTTGATCTCATATACATCATCATTCATGTCATTTACTCATCTAATGTGGTTTGTGTTTTGTTATATATATATGTTTGCTCACATGTGATTATTGCACAAATTTTCAATATTAAATACAACAAGAAATTAATAACAATGTTTTCTCAAGGTTCACTCGCCAACTTTTGGTGATCCAGTTGAGGCAAGAAACACCTAGGAAGGCCTAGAAGAATAAATCAGTTTAAGCTTGGGATTGTTTTACTTAGTTTCATTTCCTTGTAATTGTATGGACTTGATTTGAATATTTAAGTTGTAATTTGAATTTAATAAATATGAAACATTTTAGTAAACATCATGAGCTTTGGTGATAACCCAATTATGCCCCGACTCTTATTCCGCTGCGGGTCGGGGTGTGACATTGGCATGTTACATCATTTTCTTGGGATAGAAGTTATCTTCACAACTAATGGCTTATTTTTATCGCAACATACTCATATCGAAAACCTACTCACCAAATTCAAAATGGATGGAGCTAAACCGGTTACAACTCCTCTTAGCTCAACTGAGACGCTCTCGCTTGTTGATGGCTCATCAAAGATTGATCCTATGCCTTATGGTCAATTCGTCGGCTTTCTAAAATACCTTGCTTTCACTTGACCCGACGTCTCTTTTGCTGTCATTAAGTTATCTCAATATGTGCATCAACTTCATTGGCAAGCGTTAAAATAGGTCCTAAAGCATCTTAAAGGTACTCTTCACCATGGGTTGTTTCTTAATCGTGGTTCTCCTCTTGACCTGTGAGCTTTCACTCATTCAGATTGGGGTGGAATTTCTGATGGGGGGTATTCCACAACTACGTATATTGTCTACCTCAGGTCAAACAATCTCTCATGGCAATTGGCTTGTCAAAACTATGTCTCCCGTTCCTCAACCAAAGCCAAGTATAAGGCAAAGAAAATGGTGCAGCTGAACTTTCTAGGGTCCAGAATCTATTTTTTGAACTTCGCCTATCTACGCCATAATCCCCTGCATTATTTTGCGACAATGAGGATGCCACTTACTTATTTGCAAATCCGGTTTATCACTCACGTTTGAAACATGTGGCTCTAGACTATCATTTTGTTTGCTAAAAATAGCATGGCTCCTTATGGATTCAACATATTCACTCAGTGGATCAATTGGCGAACGTTCTCATGAAATCGCTGAGCAGAGAACCATTCTATAGATTACAATCCAAGATTGGAGTATCTGATGGACCCTCCATCTTGCAGGGCATATTAAGGATAATCATAATTAACTATTATGGATAATCATAATTAACTATTTTCCCTGTATATTTCATTTGTGTTTTTAGATATTATTCAGGTTGTTATTGACCTCCACAATAGTAGCCTAGACCAAATCCTTTCCATTAGTGGTTCTGGTGTAGTCGGCTTCTTTAAAAAGCCTTGTATTTGCAATATAAAATAAAGCTTTTCATAATATTCACTATACATTCATAGTGGGGAGGTGTTGAATCTTGAAACAACAGTTAAATATGGCATTTTGGGTGGTGAGGGTGGAGGGGTATGCTTAATGGCTCTAAATTGTCCCAAGTTTGAGCCTTTTAGTGGGAGATTAGTGAAGGACAGAAGACACCCACTCAGGATGTTGGCTGGGCTTCGGGTGTTAAAGATTATTAGCTCACAACAATCACTAAGAAACTCAAATATAAGCATTGGGGTGTTCAACATTTGATTGAAATGTATCCATATGCGTTATCATTTTATGGGAAGTTTGCAATCTTACACTTACTGCCATTACATTCAACGCGGGTCTTGCTGCAACACTTCTTCTTGTAATTCAAAGTGGTTGTAGTCCAGGATTGAAGCAACACTCATCGGAGCTTTTGAAATTTTGTAGCTTGAATTGCACATCTACCATTTCATTTCAAAGTGTAAGCCAACCACCACCGAAGTTCCATCGAGTGAGATCTAAACTATATTTCTTGAATATGAGAAGATGGCGATGCACTAGTGGGTGCGGTGGTGATGATGACAGCAGGTGGTGTTTGATGATGGTGGTGGTAAATGGGATAGAGAGAAAGAGATGTGAGAAATATAAAGAGTGAGAGCATTCACAATCTTCCGTATTTATAATTACACTAAAAATCGCCATCTTTTCTCTTTGTCATTACCTTTTCTCTCTACTCTACTTAAAACCACTTTCAAAAAATAGTAAAAAATTGAAAAGGGTGAAGAGTGTCTTACCAAATATACTAATGATGAACAATAACATATTCCCTCTACTCCATTTACAACCACTCCATACAATATAGAAAACTCACTCATATAAATATGGAGGATCAAATGTGAATGCTCTGAGAGTGTTTATATATATATATATATATATATATATATATATATATAGGTTGTGTTCTAGAGTAAACACTAGTGTATTTTATCATCATATGCTGGCCATTGATTTACACACATGTAAGGCCATAATTAGTTCACTCAGTTCGCAAATACACTTATGTTCACTTTTGAACCTAATCCTATATATATAAATATCTAAAAATTTTTATTGTTTTAAATATTTTTAAAGGATTGGATATTTTTGTTATTACACAATTAGTCCATGAAAAGGTTAATTAACAAAAATGTCATCGTATGCAAGGCATATGACTAAATTTAACAAAAAGAAAATTAATTAGGTTAGAACCAAAAGACAAAACGTGTAATATTTTCAGACCTTAAATATAAAACTCATCAATTTTAAAGATACTGTCAATTTAATAAAAAAACTAATTAGATTTGACCCAAAAGACGTAACGTGTACAATTAACAAAAAAAAAACTTAATTAGGCTGGAACCCAAAGACAAACCATGTAAGATTTTAGGACGTTAAATATAAAACTTATCAATTTTAAAGACACTGTCAATTTAACAAAAAAACTAATTAGATTTGACCCAAAAGATATAACGTGTGTAATTTTCAAACATAAAATACAAAACTCGTCAATTTAAAAAAAATCGCCTAAAATTTAGTATAAAGATAAGTATGCAATTCATTTTTCTTAAATTTTTAATACTAACAATTTGAAAATTTTAGTACTATCTGATAGATTTTCTTTTCATAGATAGCAAATTATGCATATACAAATCTATGTTCATCTAGTCTATATTATAATGCATAAAAGATTGGCATTTTAAGATATAAAAAAATATAAGAACTTTTTTCTCCCTTATTGCATAAGATCCTAAAATGAGGGTAACTTAGTCTTTTAAACATTAAATACATATTTATCCCCTCATTTTCTTACACTTTAATACCCCATACTTAAGCAGATTCTAA
Source organism: Scalesia atractyloides (assembly GCA_947069175.1). Taxonomy (NCBI): domain Eukaryota; kingdom Viridiplantae; phylum Streptophyta; class Magnoliopsida; order Asterales; family Asteraceae; genus Scalesia; species Scalesia atractyloides. The sequence goes on along the minus strand of CAMTDV010000116.1, from coordinate 24,336,877 downwards.
ATAATTAGTTAGTAGTTACACTTTTTTTCCTTTTTTCCTACAAAATTATAATTATTTTATGTATTTTTATGATATCTTTTAAACTATAATGTTTTGAATACATCCTAAGGTACTGTGACGATCTATCAAATTTTCAACATTTCAATGTTTTTTTTAGTCAACATCGATGTGTGAATTAAAATGTACAAGTAACTGATTCCTTAGTATATAAGTAATTAATGCAATACTAAAACTAGGTTGTTTGGTTTGGAAAGCCCAAATTAGCATATACATGTTTAGGGACTCCTGCTTCGGGCTAATTATGTTACAAACACATATAATGAATTTAATTTTAAAGTGTATACATTAGTGATATAGTCCATATGAAATCAAAAGAGAGAGTGATAAACTTCTTTTCCACATTCAAAGGTCTATACGGTATTAGAGAGAGAAACGAATAAACCTCTTTTCCACATTCAAACGTCTAAATAGGGTGTTGAAAAGTCTTCAAACACGCACATGAGCAACAGGCGGGACAAACAAAAACCCTCATCTTGCATTTCAAATTCAAACCCACCCTATCTCTGATCTGGATCTTCTCTCTCTGTTCACCCTTAAATCAAATAAGAACATCAATCCTTTGTTTCTGATGCCAATCAAATTTTGAAATTTGAATCACCAGAGGGGTCCGATTCCCACTGTTCTCAAACCAAACCACTGTGAAGCCTTATTCAACCACTGTTTTAATTTACCACACTAGGTGAGCACCAAAATCCTACATTAATCCAAACCCTGACTGATGCTCATTCAAACCACATAGAAACCTATTGGATATAATATTTAATTGTGGATTATAATTCAACGTTGTCGTCAAGGTACAACCCAAAGAGCTACACTTCGGGAAACGGACATGTAACGATGTTTCAATCATTAATCACCGGATCACGAAATAATAAGCGTAATAAAAGAAACGGGTAATTTTTTAGAAAAGTTATAGAGGACCGGATTTAATAAACAAATTATAACTAATTTGTTAATTATAATATATATATATATGTGTGTGTATATGCTATTAGATAATTAATAATAAAGAGAGATAATTATTATAATTATGAAGGAGTTGCGATTAGATTACAACTCTTAATCTTGGTTTGAAATAAGGATATAGATATATATCTATCTATATGTATATATATAGTGTGTGAGGTTCATTAGAGAACACTAAAAAAGTGGGGAACGGGGAACACTCTTAAAATTTCAACTTAACATGTTAAAATCAAATTTTTAAAACATTTCAGCGCTTTTCCTTATATGAAAGTATTTTTTTAAAAATTCAAAAACTAAAAAACAAAAAATGTTTAAACAACCGGTTAAAATAAAAATATCTTATGAAATTAACTTAACATATTAAAAATCATTATTTTTTGAAAAAACATATTCGCTCTTTTCCGTATAAAATGAGTAGATATTATTCCAATAAATTTTTTTTTTGTAAAAAAAACTATTATAGCAATGTTTTAACTATTTTGTAACACTTTTAATAACATTCTACCCAATTATTTCTTTTCTACTAAAAATTCCGTCTAAACCACCGGTTCCTGGACTATCAAGTGGTATCAGAGATACGGTACCGATTCAATTGATCTAACAATTGATTGAATCACCGACGCTCATGAATTATGGACGTTTGAGGGGTTTTAGACGTAAATCATCAAATAAACGGATAATCCATGGACAAAAATTAAAATTGAAACCAAAGGATTGTTTAGAAATGAATTTTGACCATATATGTGGAAGAATTATCATGAATTTCGAAAAAATAAAGATTTTGGATCGAAAATTGTGATCATCATGGAATTATCTTCCCACGAACATAGATTCACTTCACACGAAGGTAGATTACCCTCGTACGAAGGCATTTTTTGATCGCGAGGATGAGACGAGTGTCTAGAAAAAATGTGATGATTGAAACATTTTCAAGATTTTAACGACAAATTCAGACTGTTCAGGACCCCGTCAAGGGCTTCAGAAAATAGATATGATGATGCGATCATAGAGGGTTGAAGGTAATGGGGTAGTCATAGATACCTATGTAGAATGATTATCATTTGGTGTAGTGACTATTAATGGGCCTTAACGTAAAATCCGCATTGATAAAAAACTGAATTCTGTGGACAACAATGACACATTTTCCGTAATAGTAGAGTTTTTCAGAGAATATAGCGGACTGAATTTGCCAGATTTGAAGGAGAAATTCAGTGGTAAGTTTTAGAGAGGTCAGAATTTTCAAAAATGAGGGGGAATAAAAATTTGAGAGAATATATTAAATTCATGACATGCAATAGTATTAGGGTGGTTCCGACTTCAGATTATCCAGGGGTTCAATTCGTTAGTTCATGATAATAGGAAGTTCAGATTTTTCAGATCGTGACCAAATTGATGTCTTAGGGTTTGAGTCCCAGGTGTTCGTCAAGCCGGTTAGCAGGATTAGCGTCAAGAAACGCAACAGTATTGTGGATACTTAAAAGATACCATAGTTTTGTGATAGTCTAAAGTGTCAGAATGGTTAATCTTCAAGCAGACGAATTGTTTGTCGGACTAACCGCTGGGAAATGATGATGTTTGTTGATTAAGTTGCTGCCGGAACTAACGGAGAAGGCTAAACATCTATTATAGTGATTGAAGATCAAGAATGTGATTCTGATCGTGAAATAATGTTTCTGTGATCCGAATGTGTTACCAGATAATTTGTTATCCGATGAAGATTTGCTGATTGAAAGAGATTTACCATTATGCTGATCTATCTTTCAGGAGTATGCTTAAAAGTGATTACAGAAAACAGGATTTCAGATTTTGGTGGGTATTCACAAACTTGAAGTTTACTGATATGGTAATTCAAAGTTTCTATTAATTGTTGGTTGGGTTTTGAAGATCAGAGGATCGAGTAGTGGAGTGCGCAAAACCGAACAAAAATGAGGTTAACATAGAAACAGAGATGTTGCATAATTAGTTTTGAGCTGGTGATTATTCGTGAAGATTATAGTTAAACATATCCGAGGAGGTCGGGAACCGTGCAAACAAAGACCTGAAGATTTATTAAGGGGGAATTATTTTAGGGGGAATTTATTGAAGAAATTGCAAACCCGATGTAACATTTATGAAAAACGGGTTCAAAACCCGCTTTGTTTAATAATCAAGCATTCGGTTAAAAGTTCGTTGCGTATTGATTGTGCCGACTATTTTTAAACATCTCATAATTAATAAATATTATAGAAGTTAAAAACCATAATTAATAAATAATAACAATAAGTAAAATAAACTTAAAAATAATAAATAGAGTCGCCGGGTCTCGAACCCGGGTCTCCCGCAAAGACACACACACACCACACCATTCCGCCACACACATCATTTGTGTTATGTACTGAAACAAATAAAACTTATAGTAAAAACCGAAAATCAAAACCGGTAATCAGCACGCCCAGAACTCGCAATCGCCGGAAAAACCGAAACTCCGCAAATGTTGCCATTTCCCTTGACTGAAACGCATAAACTAATTTCGACATCAGTTATAACCGTTGCCTGGCACTCAATTTTAGTCAAAACCGTTGGAAATCATTGACCGCGAATCTTGACCCCTAATTCGAACCTAATCGGCCTGTCCTCCTTATAAATACCCACTCAAACTCCTGGTAAACATTCCGCTTAGAACCGCACTCTCTTACCGAAGCTTTATTCCTTCCAAATCACGTCGCCGGAGATTTGCACACTCGCCGGCATATCGCCGGAATCACTGATCAGAAAACCGCAGTTGTTCTTCAGACGATATATTTGTCTAAACCTCCTTACTATCTCTTGATTGATAATTTAATTGCTCAAATCAATAATCAAAACTGTTAAATCAGTTCATTCAGCCGGAAATCGCAAATCAGGGTCGACGAAACTTGCCGGAAATCTGAAGAAAACTCTCTGTCTTGGTATATCATATTACTTAATCTTTATTTTTCTATTATATTTCAAACGAGTATAAGTTTGTTGATCGATTAAGCAAAACAGTCGGGTTCACTATTCTGTGTTTTCTTAGTGAAGAAGACGAAGACTAAGTTGTATATTAATGTAATTAAAATCGGGTATTTAACCGGGTTAGACCCACAGTCCAGCGGTGGACTGTGTGCAAAAATAAAACACACGTCCCGGGTTCGAATCACACATGTTTCCGACTTTCTGAAATAAAACCAACATTTTTAAAACCTAATCAGATCAATTCACAGTATATATATAAGAGGAATATAATCCAGTAGTTAAGCAGATTAGACACACAGCCCAACTGGTTGGGCTGTGTGCACTCGAACCGAAGGTCCCGAGTTCGATTCCGGGTTTCTGTAACCGGTTCGGCCATATTAAATCATTTTTAATAAAAACTAAATAAGGTTAAAGTTAGTTAGTATATATATAATTAAAACAGAGAATATTTCGGGTTAGACACGTAGCTCAGTTGGTAGAGCTGCGTGCACGTATACGAGAGGTCCCGAGTTTGAGCCTCACTCACCTCTTGGAATACATACAGTCTGACCGGTCAGACCCGGTCAAACCTGACAAAGTCAACCCATTTTTATTTATTTAATTGAAAAATTATTTAAAAATACTTAAAAATAAGGTTTTTAAAGTTAAAAATTTGCATTAAAGTCACAAAAAAAATCTAAAAATCTCATTAAAGAACACTAATTAAAAATAATAATCTCAAATAAAATTTATTTATTTAATTGAATCATGTCGTTATTATTTAGGTTAGTTTTCCCTTGTCGGTTGAATCATAATATTCGTGCGCATTCATCGTCATCAAGAAACGCATCCACTGTGAGTGAATCTCTACCAATTCCCCATTTTAATCATGTTTTGGGGTGTATCATGTGTCGTACTATTCTTTTATTTTATTTAAACACTTGTGCATACATCATATCCGTGATCAAATGTGTATTGATTGTTGTGTGAATTATATGTAGAATAAATTTATCATTTCAGTGCACGCATTTCATTAGGCCCATCAGTTCCCCATGGGATACGGGTTGAGCATCAGGAGCCTCATTAGATCGGCTCCGTTTGATTGAGCCTTGATCTCAAATACATCATCATTCATGTTATATACTCATCCAAAGTGGTTTGTGATTGTTTATATATATATGTTTGCTCACACGTGATTAATGCACGAATTTTCTTTAATAAATAAAACAAGAAATTAGTCAAAATGATTTATCAAGGTTCACTCGCCAACTTTTGTTGACCTAAAATCTCCCCCGTTTTACACATGATACAGGTGATCCAGCCGAGACAGGAAACACTTAGGATGGCCTAGAAGAATAAACAAGTTCATGCTTTGAAATAAATCTATAGTTTCATTTTCCTTTGTAATTGTATGAATTTTGTTTTTGGATATTTAAGTTTGTAAATTTGAATTTAATAAATATGAAACATCTTAGTAAATATCATGAGCTTTGGTGATAACCCAATTATGCCCCAACTTTTATTCCGCTGCGGGTCGGGGTGTGACAGATTGGTATCAGAGCTTGTGACTATAGGGATATATGATAGGTTATTAGACCCTTAGAGCCTATACTCTAGTTGATTAAATTTTAATTGTTTATGCGTTACATGCAAAATTCATGATGTTTATATGTTTCATGTTTATTTTCACACTCAATGTTATGCAAGCACGCTCACAAATACATGTTATTATGCAATGCTCATCATAAATCATATCCTCATAACATATCATATCCATGAGAGCACACACCTCACGATTTCCATGATTTTTGCAATGATTTTTGTATTTTTCAAATCACATCGAAGTGAGTTCTCATGACGGGCATGTAGTAATTGGAAGGGTACGAGTACCGGTAGTCGGAACATCCTGTCTAGGCTTGGCATTCGTAGAAATCCAAAATAAAGGACCAGTTTGCCTACCTGGGGACTAACGATGAGAGTACGAAGGACCTATTAGGCCAAAGCATGCTATACCAAACGTCGTGTGAACTAACCCCACTTTGAGTTGTCATTGTGTCTACACCTGGACACCCTCCTACCATACATCACACAATCATGTTTTACGATTTTCATTCGGCTGGTGCGAGTGTTAACCCGCCGACACCAATGTGAATCCTACCAAGCCCAATAGTCATGGGGGCCCACATGACTACACAGGCAATGGTATGGAGGACATTTGGAGGCCCAAACATGAGCAAACCCAAGACATCCTATGGGTGTAGTTAAATTATTGTCAGTTATGCTGTTTTTCATTCTTTTTACGACACATGACACCTAGAAAATTCTTAAACTCACAATCTTCCTATATATGTTCCTATAGATGTCGGCTAGGCAACTACGTGGAGGTAGAAAGTCAGGAAAGTCAAGTGAACGCTTGGCCACACAAATTGCTAAACAAATGGCCGTAGTACTTCCTGACATCGTGCTTCAAGTTCAACAAGCTCTCACCGCTAATCTCATCAACCCTCCCAACCAAGAAGACCAGAGCATCGCCAACCCTCCTTCCAAAAACCCAAAGTGCACCTACAAACACTTCAAATCCTGCGATCCCCCAAAGTATGAAGGGACCGAAGGTGTTACCGCCCTCCTTCACTGGTTTGAAGAAATGGAAAACACTTTCCTCAATTGCGATTGTCCCGAGGACCGTAAGGTACGTTACGCTACTGGAAGACTGTTTGGGGTAGCCCTTACCTGGTGGAACACGGAAAAGGGTAAGCGAGGAGTTGAAGATGCCATGGCCTTAACATGGGAAGAGTTAAGGGAACTCATGACAAGACGCTTCTGTCCAAGAAGCTAAATCAAAAAGCTGGAAGACGAATTCCACGCACTGAAACAGAAGGAAGGAGACCACACTTCATATAATAAGAGATTTCTCGAGCTGAACCAGATGATCCCAAATTTGTTCACCCCTTTGTACCGCTTAGTTGAACACTACATTCGAGGCCTCCCCTCGAAAATTCAAGATTCGGTTTTAAGCACATCGCCTGCAACACTTGAAGCCGCAATGGAGTTAGCTACAGAACTCACTGAAAATCGCATTTGAAACGGCAAATTCAAAGATGAGAAGAAGAAAGCACCCATTGAGACCCCAACTCCAAACCACCCAGTCTCATCCTCGAAGTTTGCTGGTAAGAGGAAGCGAAATGGCAAGAATTTTGCCGTCACTCAAACCAACCCTCTTATCACTGTTGCACCAATCACCCAAATTGCTCCTCCAGCTGCACCATTCAAGAAGCCGTACACTGGCCCATACCCAAAGTGCAACCACTGTCAATACCATCATCCTCCCAAAAATCCCTGCCAACATTGCACAAGCTGTGGCCGTGCAAGTCACACCATCCAAACCTGCCGTACCATTCAACGAATGAACCGCAATCAACCCCAAACCCAATCCCAAAATCAGATAGTGGGTCAAGCCCAACAACCCTTACTTCTACCACCTGCACCACACGCAGCCCAACCTTACTACCAACCCAATTACCCCATGATGCAACCCATGCGAGCTTGTTTCAACTGTGGGGACCCAAACCACTTCAGGAACACATGTCCACGCCTAGTGAACATCATCCATGCCCAAGCTCACGCAAACCCGGTAAACCAAGCTAACCAAGCTCCCCCACCTGCCAGAGGGAGAGCTTTCAATATCAATGCCAACCAAGCCAGGGCTGACAACGACGTGGTCAACGGTACGTTTCTCATTAATGGTAGTTATGCATCCATATTATTCGATACTGGTGCGGATAAGAGCTTTGTGTCCTTAGAATTTGAACCTATCCTCGACTAACCTCGTGTTAATCTCATTGAATCTCTAACGGTCGAAGTTGCTGACGGAAAACCCGTTTCATTAAAATCTATTATACGCAATTGTACTCTCACCCTAAACGATCACGATTTTCCAATTGACCTTATTCCTATGAAGTTGCGAAGTTTCGATGTTATAATCGGTATGGACTGGCTCAGCCAGCATCACGCTGAAGTGGTGTGCCACGAAAAGTTCATTCGCATTCCTCTTGCAGACGGCCAGACACTACGTATTTTTGGGGAAACCCCTTCGAAAGGACTCAAATTAATGTCCTGCCTTCAAGCCCGAAGATATCTCCACAAGAACTATGTCGCATTCCTAACTCACGTCGTTAGAAAGGGAAACAAGGAGAGGAAACTCGAAGATATCCCAGTTGTGAAAGAATTCCCACAAGTCTTTCCCGACGACATTTCAGGACTTCCTCCTGTGAGAGAAGTCGAATTTCGCATCGATCTTGTACCTGGCGCTACACCAGTCGCAAAATCTCCTTATAGGTTAGCCCCATCCGAAATGCAAGAGCCGGCCAGTCAACTGCAAGAGCTGACTGACAAAGGATTCATATGTCCGAGCTCGTCGCCTTGGGGTGCACCTGTTCCTTTTGTGAAGAAGAAAGATGGAACGTTTCGCATGTGCATTGATTATAGAGAACTCAACAAGTTAATGGTTAAAAATCGCTATCCACAGACCAACTTCAAGGTGCCACCTGGTTTTCAAAAATCGACCTTCGTTCTGGTTATCATCAGCTCAGAGTGCACGAAGAAGATGTCCCAAAAACCGCCTTCCGGACTCGTTATGGTCATTACGAGTTCATGGTCATGCCATTCGGTTTAACCAACGCCCCCGCTGTCTTCATGGATTTAATGAATAGGGTACGCAAGCCCTACCTCGACCGTTTCGTCATAGTCTTCATCGACGACATCCTTATTTACTCCAAGTCTAAATCCGATCATGAGCGACACCTTCGACTCATACTTACACTCTTAAGGACTGAAAAGCTTTACGCTAAGTTCTCAAAATGCTAATTCTGGTTAGGAGAAGTACAATTCCTTGGACATGTCGTCAATGACAAGGGAATTCATGTCGATCCTTCAAAAATCAAGGCAGTGCAGGAATGGCAAGCGCCACGTACCCCTACCGAAGTTAGGTCATTTCTTGGTTTAGCTGGTTACTATCGACGCTTCATTGCCAATTTTTCCCGTATTGCTGTACCACTCACGGCCTTGACTCATAAAGGAAAACCCTTCATATGGGGACCTAAGCAAGAGGAGGCCTTCCAAACTCTAAAACAAAAACTTTGTGACGCACTTATCCTCACACTCCCTGAAGGTTGAGATGACTTTCTAGTATATTGCGACGCATCAGGGCAAGGGCTAGGCTGTGTATTGATGCAAAGAGGAAAAGTGATAGCCTATGCCTCTAGGCAACTCAAGGTTCACGAGAAGAATTACACCACCCACGACCTGGAACTTGGAGCCGTTGTGTTCGCTCCCAAGATATGGAGACATTACCTCTACGGTACTAAGTGTGAAATATACACTGACCACAAGAGTCTCCAACATATCTTCAACCAAAAGGAGTTGAATATGAGGCAACGAAGATGGGTCGAACTTCTCAACGACTACGACTGTGAAATTCGGTATCATCATGGCAAGGAAAACGTGGTGGCCGATGCGCTCAGTCGAAAAGGTTATGCGAACTCCATTCGTCTTCTATGTTCGCAAATCATAACCGACATCAAAGATCGAATCCGGGCAGCTCAACATGTTTCTGTAACAGAAAATGATGTACGCGATGAGCTGTCATGTGGAGCTGAACTCAAAATCGAAACCAAATCCGACGGTATTCTATACTATTTAAACCGCATATGGATTCCTGATCGCGATAACCTTCGTGATTTCCTCATGAATGAGGCACACAAAACCCGATACTCTGTACACCCAGGAGCCGACAAGATGTATCAAGACCTACGATACACCTACTGGTGGCCTGGCATGAAAAAGGATATCGCTGTTTTTTGTTTCCAAGTGCCTTACATGTTCCAGAGTAAAAGCTGAAAATCAAAGACCTTCAGGACTTCTAGTCCAACCCGAAATACCTGTATGGAAGTGGGAAAACATAACCATGGATTTCATTACCGGGTTACCTCGCACCTCCAGTGGGTATGACACCATATGGGTAATAATCGATCGTCTTACTAAGTCATCTCATTTCATTCCGATTCGCGAGGACTTCAAGAACGATAAGTTAGCTCGTATCTACATCAGCGAGATCGTAAGACGTCATGGTGTACAATTAAGCATCATTTCAGACCGTGATGGTCGTTTCACTTCACGAACATGGCGAGCCGTGCAAACCGCTTTGGGTACACGATTAGACCTCAGTACTGCTTTTCATCGTCAAACTGATGGTCAATCTGAACGCACCATCCAAACCCTTAAAGACATGCTGCGAGCATGTGTCATAGACTTCAAAGGGAACTGAGACGCTCACTTACCATTAGTTGAATTTTCGTACAACAATAGCTATCATTCAAGTATCGGCATGGCTCCTTTCGAAGCTTTATATGGACGTAAGTGCCGATCTCCAGTATGTTGGCACGAAATTGGGGAAGCGCAAATCACCGGACGAGAATTAATTCAACAAACAACCGACAAGATCCTTCAAATTCGAAACAATCTTCTAGCGGCTCAAAGTCGTCAAAAGAGTTATGTTGACAAACGACGAAAGCCCTTGGAGTTTGACATTGGTGATCAAGTACTTTTAAAAGTATCACCGTGGAAGGGAGTGGTTCGTTTTGGCCAGAAGGGCAAGCTAGCACCACGCTATGTAGGACCTTTCAAGATACTCGAAAGAGTAGGTCTTGTAGCATACAAGCTTGGACCTACCAGAAGAGCTCAACAGAATTCATCCCACATTCCACGTATCAAACTTGAAAAAGTGCCTTGCCGATGAAAACCTCCACATTCCTCTAGAAGACATTCAAGTCGATGAATCGATGCACTTCGTTGAAAGACCAGTAGAAATCATGGATTTCGGAGAGAAGCGTTTAAGGCGAAGTCGTATTCCAATTGTCAGGGTACGTTGGGAGTCGAAACGAGGACCCGAGTTTACTTGGGAACGTGAAGATTCAATGCGCGAGAAATACCAGCATCTTTTTCCGGTTACCACTACTACTTAAATTTCGGGACGAAATTCCTAAAAGTAGGGGATACTGTAACATTTATGAAAAACGGGTTCAAAACCCGCTTCGTTTAATAATCAAGCATTCTGTTAAAAGTTCGTTGCGTATTGATTGTGCCGACTATTATTAAACATCTCATAATTAATAAATATTATAGAAGTTAAAAACCATAATTAATAAATAATAATAATAAGTAAAATAAACTTAAAAATAATAAATAGAGTCGCCGGGTCTCGAACCCGGGTCTTCCGCAAAGACACACACACACACACCACACCACTCCGCCACACACATCATTTGTGTTATGTACTGAAACAAATAAAAATTATAGTAAAAACCGAAAATCAAAACCGATAATCAGTGCGCCCAGAACTCGCAATCGCCGGAAAAACCAAAACTCCGCAAATGTTGCCATTTCCCTTGACTGAAACGCATAAACTAATTTCGACATCAGTTATAACCGTTGCCTGGCACTCAATTTCAGTCAAAACCGTTGGAAATCATTGACCACGAATCTTGACCCCTAATTCGAACCTAATCGGCCTGTCCTCCTTATAAATACCCACTCAAACTCCTGGTAAACATTTCGCTCAGAACCGCACTCTCTTTCCGAAGCTTTATTCCTTCCAAATTACGTCGCCGGAGATTTTCGCACTCACCGGAATATCGCCGGAATCACTGATCAGAAAACCGCAGTTGTTCTTCAGACGGTATATTTGTCTAAACCTGCTTACTATCTCTTGATTAATAATTTAATTGCTCAAATCAATGATCAAAACTGTTAAATCAGTTCATTCAGCCGGAAAATCGCAAATTAGGGTCGACGAAACTTGCCGGAAATCTGAAGAAAACTCTCTGTCTTGGTATATCATATTACTTAATCTTTATTTTTCTATTCTATTTCAAACGAGTATAAGTTTGTTGATCGATTAAGCAAAACAGTCGGGTTCACTGTTCTGTGTTTTCTTAGTGAAGAAGACGAAGACTAAGTTGTATATTAATGTAATTAAAATCGGGTATTTAACCGGGTTAGACACACAGTCCAGCGGTGGACTGTGTGCAAAAATAAAACACACGTCCCGGGTTCGAATCACACATGTTTCCGACTTTCTGAAATAAAACCAACATTTTTAAAACCTAATCAGATCATTTCACAGTATATATATAAGAGGAATATAATCCAGTAGTTAAGCAGATTAGACACACAGCCCAACTGGTTGGGCTGTGTGCACTCGAACCGAAGGTCCCGAGTTCGATTCCGGGTTTCTGTAACCGGTTCGGCCATATTAAATCATTTTTAATAAAAACTAAATAAGGTTAAAGTTAGTTAGTATATATATATAATTAAAACAGAGAATATTTCGGGTTAGACACGTAGCTTAGTTGGTAGAGCTGCGTGCACGTATACGAGAGGTCCCGAGTTCGAGCCTCACTCACCGCCTGGAACACATACAGTCTGACCGGTCAGACCCGGTCAAACTTGACAAAGTCAACCCATTTTTATTTATTTAATTGAAAAATTATTTAAAAATACTTCAAAATAAGGTTTTTAAAGTTAAAAATTTGCATTAAACTCACAAAAATAAATCTAAAAATCTCATTAAAGAACACTAATTAAAAATAATAATCTCAAATAAAATTTATTTATTTAATCGAATCATGTCGTTATTATTTAGGTTAGTTTTCTCTCGTCGGTTGAATCATAATATTCGTGCGCATTCATCGTCATCAAGAAACGCATCCACTGTGAGTGAATCTCTACCAATTCCCCGTTTTAATCATGTTTTGGGGTGTATCATGTGTTGTACTATTCTTTTATTTTATTTAAACACTTGTGCATACATCATATCCGTGATCAAATGTGTATTGATTGTTGTGTGAATTATATGTAGAATAAATTTATCATTTCAGTGCACGCATTTCATTAGGCCCATCAGTTCCCCGTGAGATACGGGTGAGCATCAGGAGCCTCATTAGATCGGCTCCGTTTGATTGAGCCTTGATCTCAAATACATCATCATTCATGTCATATACTCATCCAAAGTGGTTTGTGATTGTTTATATATATATGTTTGCTCACATGTGATTAATGCACGAATTTTCTTTAATAAATAAAACAAGAAATTAGTCAAAATGATTTATCAAGGTTCACTCGCCAACTTTTGTTGACCCAAAATCTCCCCCGTTTTACACATGATACAGGTGATCCAGCCGAGACAGGAAACACTTAGGATGGCCTAGAAGAATAAACAAGTTCATGCTTTGGATTAAATCTATAGTTTCATTTTCCTTTGTAATTGTATGAATTTTGTTTTTGGATATTTAAGTTTGTAAATTTGAGTTTAATAAATGTGAAACATCTTAGTAAATATAATGAGCTTTAGTGATAACCCAATTATGCCCCGACTTTTATTCCGCTGCGGGTCGGGGTGTGACACCCGAATCATCAATCAAGGGGAATTTGTTGACGCGTTCTACGATATCGACAAATACCTGATTGAAGTTGAAGAATACTCAAACACGGCTCTCATATTTTAAGATCAAGATAAGCTTCGATAGTGACGTCCAAGGGGGAAATTGTTGGTGCATATTATGTATGTCACTGTGCGAATAGGCAAGATAGAGCGTGTGTTGAATATTGCATAGATGAGATACGAACACATGACTTAATGCAAACGAGAGAGGTGTGTATATGTCACTTCGTACAAAGTAGTCACTCCGTACGAAGGAAGTTACCTTCGTACGAAGTTGGTATTATTCACTTCGTACGAAGTTGGAATGCTTCACTTCGTACGAAGTTGACTTAGTTTGTACGAAGTTAAATATGCTTAGTTCGCACAAGGGTAGAAGTCTATAAATAGTGTCGTGTGTTCATAGTTTGATAAGTTTTAGAGTTCCTAGAGAGGAAACGCTTGAGAAATAGCTTGTAAAGATGTATACACTTTTGGTATGAATGGAATCATTCTACTTCTTCTTCTACTATGTTCTTATTAACATTCTACCGAATTAGTTCTTTTCTACCCAAACTTCTGTCTAAACCACCGGTTCCCGGACCTACAAGTGGTGTCAGAGCTAGGGGTTGATATCTACTTAAGCTACATAATTTGGACTGGAAAACATTCTTTCTACTCAATTTTCTTTGTTTTTTATTGATTTCACAGTTAAAAAGGACTGATTTTTTCAAGGATTGTAAAAAAACTCAGTTTAGAACATCATACAGAAAAATCAGTTTAAAATTCAAACGTTTTCATGACGAAATTTAAAAAAAAAACGTGAAAAAACTTGTTTTATCTTTGCACAAAGGTAGATTCTATCTTCGAACGAAGATAAATTTGATTTGTTTTTGAAAATTGTGATTAACTTCGCACGAACATAACTTTTGAAGTTTTTGAAAGTTTAGTTCGCACGAAGGTATATAAGTTCGTTTGAATTTTAACTTTGTACGAAGTGAAGTACGTTTTCACGAATTGATTACCTTTGCACGATGGAGTTTGATTAGCACGACGACCGAACTTTAAAATTGTTTGGTTACAAGTGAGAATTTGTGAAAATGACGACCAAAACTGTTGAAAAATACATAATACAAGAGGCGTTAAGAGATAGATTCGGAAATTTTAAAATAAAAAATGATGAATCAATGAAAGAAGGATTTAAAAGATATACAACTTTTAGAAATGGACAAATTTAATGTGTATAAAACTCCTAAACAGAAATATGACAAATTAATAGAATCCTTATCTTCGGATTGGGATGAAGTGTTGACGCAATATCAAAGTGAATGTGATTATAGGTACATTGATGGGTATAATTTCATTGATAAGATGATACACCAGATACCAAGAGTTGAAGAGAAAAAATATAAGAGGTTGGATTTAGAGAGAAGAATAATGATGCCGCAGAACTGTAAAATCAAAGATTCAAGTACATCTACAAATAAGGCATCAAGTTCTAAACCAATCTATCCAAATTGTGATGAAAATTTGAAAGATTCTCGGGCAGATAATGTCAAACTTATGAATAATTTGAAAAATTCGACATTAGAAAATAAAATTTTTAAATAAAATGAAAAAGAATCTAAAAACAAAATAAAAAGTTTAGAAAATGAAAAATTACAAATTAAAAAAGATATTAAAAATCAAATAAAAATTTAGAAAATGAAAATCTAGTTTTGAATAAAAATAATTTTGAAAACCAAATCACAATAAACTCTCGTCTTGAGAAATAACACAACTTGAAAATAAAGTTTTGAGTTTGCCAAAAATAAAATTGATGATTTAGAGAATAAATTGAATGTTCTCCATCGGGTAGGGGAATACGAACGATCTTTTCGTGACATATGACTTTGGCTTGATTATCTGGTAGCCAATCCATACCTATAACTACGTCGAAACTTCCTAATTGAACTGGTAATAGATCTATATTGAACTTTCGTTCACCCAATTCTGAGGTACATTTCTTTATAATTTCCCCCGACTCTACCAATTTCCAGTTAGCTAATTCAGTCGATATGGATCATCTAATTTTACTAGATTCTACCCCAAGTATATTCCTAAATTTTTTTGAAATAAAACTAAAATAAGCCCCAGTATAAAAAAGAATAGATGCGTAGTGTTGATAGGGAACGTACCCATGACCACATTCGGGTACTTACGAGCATCCTTAGCTCCAATCATGAAAGCTCTTCCCCAAGCTTGGTTTTCCTTTGGGCAATCCTTCCTTAAATGCCCTTTGTCACCGCATCCAAAACAGCCTTAATCTTTCTCGTTTGTCGCCGGCACGCATCAGTGCGATGCCCAAACCTGCCACACTTGGGGCCTCGGCATTCCCCATAGTGGTGGAAGGGGGCATTTGGGGCATTTTGGCATGTCCCCAGAATAAGGCTTCTTTTTGGTATTGTTTGTAGCGATGGTAACATATGCCTTCACTTCTTTGACTTCTCTTGGGGCTTGTCTTTTGTGGTTGTTGTTGTTATTAATACCCCGTGAGCCTCTATTGAAATGAGAGAATTTTCTTTTGTTGGAGTTCGTAGTCTCCACAGAAGTTTCCTTCTTGCTCACCCTAAACTTAGGTAGTTTTCCCTGACGCACAGCCTCCTTAGTAAGGCTGACAGCTAAATCGATCACTTCACCAATTTTTGTGGTTTTTTAAGAGGTAACCAGACTTAGAATTTCTGGGGCAAGTCCCCAGATGTACCTCTTGATCCTTTTGAATTCAGGTTCCACTATGGGACCACTCGAGACAAATCATGAAATCGCTACCTGTACCCCGCGATATCCGAACCAATCATCTTCAAATTCCAAAATTTTTTCTCCAACTTTTGAATTTCCGACCTCGAGCAATACCTTTTCCTCATCAGTTCTTTAAGTTCCTCCCAGGTCAGGGCGTACGCAACATCATCGCCCTTAGTTTGGACCTGGAGGTTCCACCATGATAGTGTTCCATCTATGAAGAGTCTAGTGACATAAGTGACCCTTTGACCGGCAGGGACTTGCTCATCCGAATGACCGAGTCAGTCTTCTCGGCCCAACGTACAAAAGCAACGGCACCTCCGGTACCGTAATAATTCAAAGGTTTGTAGTCTAAGAACGGCTTGTAAATGCAACCTAAAATCATCGTATGTATAAATTTAAGACTGAGAATATCAAAAGCACGAATGGAATGAATGAGAGTACCGTGTGGTTTTATGAATAACCGAGTATTACCAGTCAGAGGGTTACCTCCGGATGAACCTCTGGTGCTACCACTATGTCCGTGCGGTTGTCTTCGTACGATGCGATCGCTAGAGAGATTCGTTCGTTTAACTCTTCTTGGGTTGTCGGTAGAGGGTTAGTGTTAGTCCTTCCCCAGCGAGGTGGCATGGTCTTCTAGTATAAAATATCGCTCACAATTAGATGAATATTTAATAATAAATTTTTGTCAAGTATATATAAACGCATCGGGTATATCAAAATTAAGTATATATGGCGTAATCACACGGTCACGAGCATGCAAGAACACACCAATCATCACAATAATCATGTAAACTCAACGTGTAGGTAATCACCACATCATAAAGCATCATCATAAGCTCACCACTGTAGGTCCCGATATCGGATCTAATAGGTATCGTAAACCTAATCAATTGTGGAAATAAAGATTAGGATGAAGAATAACTCTTAATCAAAAACAATTTGCATACACCAGAATAGTGTCTGATACAAGTTTTCAGTAATAACTCTCTAACCCTGAAACATTAACCTAATACTTATATTTATACTAACCATCAAGCCCATTAATTACAACCCTAGGCCCACGAGGCACTAGGAAGCCCAAAACCCTCTAGTAAGCCCAAATGTAGCACTAATGTGTAAACCTTCAATAGTATAAGCCCAACAATCTCCCCCTAGGTTTACAACATTAGGCCTTTTAATCTTTAGGTTGTGCATCAACTCCCGATCTTCCAGCAATGATTCCAGCCACAACAGTTATCCAGTCTTTAGCACAAGCTTCATATAGCTCCGCTGTTTGAATCTGATTTAAAGCAAGAACCTGCAGATCTTCATCGTGAAAACTCACCAATTCGACCACATCATTAACCCGAAAACGCCTTCTCTTTCGTCACAATTGCCACACTTCCAACTTTAGGATCATATAGCCAAAAATTAAAATTTTTCAAAATTCCTTTTGGGAATGCCAGAGCAACTGGTAAAAAAAGTTCTTTATCCGTCGGAGGCCACATCACCGATTTAACCCGCCTCCCAGTCCTTGCATCACGCACCCCCTTTGCTGCTCGCAGATATGGCTCAGCCGTTTTCATTGTCTTAAACCCAGTCTTCACTTCCTGTTCCAACCTCTTGAAAAACCTCCATCCCGGACCTCGCTCAGTAGTATCATCGTCAGAGTAAGGTGCTCGTAACAGGTCAAGGCAATCTTCGTCCAAGTTTCAAACTAAGACTCCTTATAATAGTATTCCAAAGTACCGTCCTGTCTGACAATAATCCACATCTTCATCACATGATCTACATCCAGCTGAGCACTTTTGATTTATTTCCGACTTTGCTATAGTAACTCAAGCCGAGTTCCATGACATACCGTTCAGATTGGTTGGACAGATCCTTCAACTGAAAATTTTCATCAAGCAGATTAATGTCAACATTTTTCATCAAAACCATCTATTTCTTCTTTTGTGCCGTTGAACGCTTTTGACTGACAATGTACTTCTTTCTCGGATCACGCAAATAATCATCCAAAACAGCTTGTCTATCAGAAGCCAACTGTTCCGTAGCTATCCTATCCGCTTCAGTTTGTTCGGCTGCTCTCTGCTCGGCCGCTCTATGGCGGTGTTCTATATTCATTGGATCATCAGTAGGGTCAGAAAATTCTCGCCCAAACTTGTTCTCCAACATAGCCTTCAAATCAAACACCAAAGTCATAAACATAGTAACGTCCCCTTGCAACTGATCGATCGTTTGGTCCCTCATGTCTAAGCGTGTCTGCAATGAAGCAAGCTGAGCATCTTTAAGTACGACCTCCTGTTCAAGTACAATCACTCGCTTCTTCAAATCAACAACATCAACCTCTCCATCTTCATCATCACTATCCAAACCACTAAACACAAAGGCGCGTTTCTCTGATCTTCGTACATATTCTACAACATCACCCTCAACACCACCTGTACCACTTCCACCCGCTCCAGATCTCTCAGCACCCACTGAACTACCGCCAAAATCCATCATTCGTAATACAGAGTCCACTAGAAAAGATACGACCGTGGAATGTGTAGCAATATGAGCAGTTGTCGGTTCAAAAGAAATAGTAGAATCAATCATCGGTACAGTAAATGAAGATAAAGCAGGAGTAGATGTCACAGGTGTAGATTCTTCAGCAATACTACCAACGTGAACTTCTGAATGACTTGGTTCGTTAATAGTCTCCGTTTGCTGTTTTTTTTCCAAAGGCACTTCGTCTTCTCCAACCTCTTCATCAGACTCTACCACACCGACAAGAATGTCAACAGAAGGTATCACAAGAGGAGGATCACCTTGTCGCTCTTGAATTTCTTTCAAGTGTGCAAGAAGAGCTTCTAGCTTCTCTGAAGAAAGTTCTGGCAAAACTGGAGTCAGAGTGGCATTAAATTCGGTAAGGTCGTCTAAGAAAGCTTGTTCCTTGTCTGTGTCTGCATCAGTAACCAGATCTTCAACCTCAATCTCTTTCTCTTTCACAGGCATATCATGTTCTTCTGCAACCATAGCATTAACTAGTGTAGGAGCTGGGACATCCTGTCCGATCACCTCAACGAACCTTCCGAACTTGTTTAATGGAAAACGACCAACAAAAACAGTCTTCGATGTAGAACGGTTTTTCTTCATAGTGCTAAAAATAGTTGGTCCCATTGGCTTCATATTTAGCAGATTTGCATCAGAAGCATCCTTGGCTAAATCGGGATATCGAGCATCCAAAATCAACTACACGAAGCACATATATAGTAGAAACATCCTCTTCTTTGACTGTTCTAAAATATTCTTCATATTTTCGAAAATATAACCTGAAAAGTTATATTCTCAATCCATAATAAGAGCCACAATCGCGGAAGTTTGAGTTTGATTCGGTTGGTCTAACCCTCCCTTGTTCTCAGAAATACACTACATAAACATATGCACCAGCAATCTCCAGTAAGCGGGAAACATTTTCTTGAGCAGCGGCGGATACGATCCCTCATAACTCATCTCTGTAAGAATAGGCAATACTTTCTCCTTTGCGTACACAGTTAGATCACTTGTAGCATTTGTAAACTGTAGTACCTCTCGAACACAGGCTTCATTCACTAAGATCTCTTTACCCTGAATCTGAGAACTAATGTACTGCCTCCCATCAGCTCCTCTCAAGTGGAATCTAGCTCTCTTCCAAAAGGTGTGCACCAGATCTCTATATATCACCGGGTTGGCACGAAGTGCATACGCAACCTTGCACTCATTTAGCCCAGCCATCATGAATTTGAACTCTTGAAAAAATTCCGCTGGTGGATCTGATAGATATCCCGCTTTATTATGAAACTGTTCCTCCACTAACATGACTGCATCAAATGCTTCTTCCACCATTTCTTTCAAAAACAATAACCAAGTTAACTCAATCTCAACACAACTAACAAAAGTTAAGGGAGTTCATTAGGATTAAGGGTCAACACAAATCGGACGGTTCAAACATATTTCAGAGGTTCAATTACTAAAAAGGTTCAAACCAGTTTGAGGGGTTATCACTTGGAAAGGTTCAAAAGAGCTCAAAGGTTCGGACACTGGAATCCAGATTCACCAACATTTCAATAGTAATCCGAATGAACCTTTCATCAATCCGGATTCACAAACAGGTCAATCAATCCGGATTCGCAAACAGGTCAATAGTAATTCGGATGGACCTTACATCAATCCGGATGAACATCTTCCGAGATGAAATCCGAGTTCATTAACTCGTTGAATGTCCATCCGGAATGAGATCCGAAATACCGGGCTCTTTGAAGACCAATCCGAAATGTTGTCCGAAATACATGAATACTTGAAGATTATCATTAAATTTCACAATTTTTAAGCATTATATACGTAATCCGGATGAAATCTAAGATAAAAATCCAAAATGAAAGATGTACAGTGAGTTCAGAGATGATCAGAGAATATCAGAGGATTTCGAAAAATTTTGTGAATAATCCGAAATGTATCTCTGATTCAATTAAGTATTTTTCCGGAATGGGCTTGGGCCTAAAACCTTTTGGGCCCAACTCAATCCGGAATCCATCATCCGAATTCCCAAATGATCCGGATTGGGCTTATGTCAGGCCCAATCCGGAATAGTGACTATTCAGTGGGCCTATCCGGAAGGTGCTTGAAAGCCCAATCCGGAACACTAACTCATTACCCATAAGTGTTCAATTTTGAGACTTTCAGAAATTCTATTGGATTGACCCAATTTCAAGACTTATCAGACCAATCTAGTATCCCTTGACAGAACCCATCTAACCAAAAATCAGCAATTTGACTAACCAAGCATCCAACCACCTTTTACCAGCTACAAAAGTAAGTAAGACATTTAAACAAAAACAAAAACACAAACACAGCCTTGCTAAGGGATCAAATCATTTCTAAAGTCGACTAAGGAGCATTTTTCAGTGTGAGCTGGGTCAGACTAGTCTAAGCAATTGCCAATATACTTGTCCATTTAAGTCTAAAACTCAGCCCTCCAGTTCTAGCTTCATGATATGCTTAAGGTAGTATTATACTATGATATATGTGTGTCCCATACCATGACATACCCCCGCGGTCAAGGTAAGCACAACAATTCATCGTAGCAGGTGAGTATACTGAGATCATCCTTTATCTTTTAAAACGTCAGACTATTGGTGAACAGGTCAGTACTTTGGCACAGCAGAGTGACCAATAGTATCTGACGAGGGTTAGGAAAATACCTTATGTGGTAGGTAGGAATTCATGGAATTTTCTCATGAATAGATTTCCGTTCTTTTAGGTTTTGGCCCTTCTATTTTGGCTCTTTTAAAGGATATCCTGTCTGTGCCTAGGTCTGCATATAATCTGGATGCAACAGAAGGGCAGCCAAGATATCCCCGGATGACTCAACAGCATAAAGACCCGAAACCTCAGGCGTTGGCTATCTATCAACACAGGTTTTAAGACCATGAAATCATACGCCTATAGTGTGTGACCCACTGAATATATAGTTCTTTTATGTTTATATCATTTGGCTTACACAATTCGGTTGAGATCTAGACCTATCAACATATCACCTTCGATTCAAGTCTTTCCCGCTTCAACACCTTACATGTGTTAGTCAGAAACTTTATCACGAAAAAGTATTTCATTTCCCAATCATTGCAAAAGCTGTTTAAAACAATTTTTTTAGTATTTCTCCCCCTAAATTTGTGCATATATATGAACAAATTTACAAAGCAAACAAAAATGAAAGAAAGACAACAAACGAACAGAAAGGATAAAGGATGCTCAGTTAGATAAACGGATCATTTTGAGGAGATCCACAAGCACTTGAAAACGAGCTTTGCTAACGGGTTTCGTTAACAAATCCACCACGTTTGCATCGGTGTGGATTTGCTCAAGTTTAACGAGTCCCTTTTCATAGAAATCACGAATAAAATGAACTTTGATATTTATGTGCTTGGTTTTGGAGTGAAAAACAGGGTTTTTGACTATTTGGATAGCGGCATCATTATCACAATAAATTGTTGTGTTTAGATAAGTCAAAACATAATCCGCAAGTAGATGCTGTGACATATTCTGCTTCCGCTGTAGAAAGCGAGATCGTCTGCTGCTTCTTACATTGCCAAGAGATTAATCTATCTCCCAAGAATTGGCATCCAGCTGAAGTTGAGCGCATATCCCTATCTGTACCTACAAGATTAATGTCAGAGAAAGCATACAGTTCAAATTCAGAATTTTTTGGATACCAAGGCCCACGGTGCCCCTTTGAGGTACCTAAAAATTCTTTTAACAGCATGTAAATGAGAGAGTTCAGGAGTAGCCTGATATCAAGCACACTAGCAAACGCAAACATGATATCTGGCCGACTTGCAGTGAGATACATGAGTGAACCAATCATAGATCGGTACATAGTTGGATTGACAGGCATTCCTTCCGCGTCTTCATTTAGCAAAGGCCATTCTGCAATAGGTGAAGCCGTAGGTTTTGAGTCTGTAAGCTTGAATTTCACAAGAACGTCATTAACATATTTTCCTTGATTAATCAAGATTCCTTGCGGGCTTTGGCGAACTTGAAGTCCCAAAAACATAGTCATCTCTCCCGGTGAGCTCATCTCAAATTTCTTCTTCATGATTTCTTCAAATTCCCGACACAGACCATCATTCGTAGAACCAAAAATAATATCATCAATGTAAATTTGAACAAGAATAATGTCCTTGTCAACACGTTTGATGAACAAAGTTTGATCGATGGTTCCCCGAGTATATCCATGTGCAAGCAAATGCTCCGTTAGAGTTGCGTACCATGCGTGAGGCGCTTGATGCAATCTATACAAAGCTTTGTCCAATTTGTATGCATAATCTGGCTTGTCAGGATCAGTAAAAGCCGGTGGTTATGCCACATATATTTCCTCTTTCACCGTGCCATAGAGAAAAGCAGTCTTGATATCCGTTTTATAGACGGTGAAGTCCATGTAAGATTCATATGCCAAGAAGATGCGAATAGCCTCCAATCGAGCTACCGGCGCATAAACCTCATCGTAGTCCAATCCTTCAATCTGACGAAAACCCTGAACAACCAGTCGAGCTTTATTCCGAACAATGACTCCAGTGTCATCCTGTTTATTGCGAAATACCCAGCGAGTTCCAAGAGCACGTTTTCCTTGAGGAAGTTTCACCAATTTCAATACACCAAGCTTCTCAAACTGATTGAGTTCTTCATGCATAGCGTCAACCTAGCCTGGTTCCTGCAAGGCGACATCAATGCTTTTAGGTTAAATTTGTGAAATAAAGCAAGAGTAAAGACAAGTATTGATATCCACTGATTGACTTCGGGTTCGAACGACAGTAGTAACAGGACCAATAACATTTTCAATTGGATGATCGCGCTGTAAACGCTGTGGTATCAGCGTAGCAGGGACAAGGAGATCTGGTTGCAAGTTGGTAACACTCGGTGAGACAACTCCAGATGACTCCCCCTCATTAGTTGCACCAGTAGAAGTGTTGACTGATGAATCAACAGAACATTATGGCGGTGTAGGCTCAGGAAACAAAGATGAGCCTAAGACATCAGGACGTGTTGGCCCTTCATTTGTCACAGGAGGTTCTGTGTTTGGAGCCTCCACTTCAGGGGAATCATCCTAAGGAGTCTGTTCAGATTCCGTTTCCTGATGCTGTGATACTGGTGAAGGTGTAGATAAGCTTCATTAAATCCAGGTGGATCCACACTCAGCTAATTTAAGGTCTCGTGTAACTGTGTAGCATAGGGATCGTCTTCGGGTGAGATGGGCATCGTTGGAAGTTCATAAATTTTTCTTGTACCTGCAGACACATTAGAAGGGACATCAACATGGTTAAACAAAGAGGAATAATCATACAGCCAGTCAGGACCAATGTGTGTGTCCTTGGGATTCTCCTCCAGCCAACCCACATTGTAGGTTTCAACTACCATTTTCTTTATCTTATTATAGACACGATAGGAAGTATTTTTGGAATATCCGACAAAAATGCATGGATCCCCCCATGATTTAAATTTCCCTTTAGCATCCATGAGCAGAAGAACACAAGGGCATCCGAACTTGCGGATATGCTTGACCGAAGGTTTGCGACTTTCAACCACTTCGTACGATGTTTTCATGTTTCTTTTGTTGATCAGGGCATGATTCTGAATATAACAGGCGGTATTAATTGCTTCTGCCCTGGAAATAAGAGGTAGTTTGGATTCAACCAACATAGTACGTGCAGCTTCAATTAATGTTCGATTTCTGCATTTGGCAACCCCATTTTGTTGTGGAGATCTGGCTGCACTAAACTGTCGATCAATACCCTTGGAGGAGCAGAAAGAATTTAAGGTAGCATTCTTAAACTCTATTCCATTATCACATTGAATAGCCTTCACGGTGGTGTCTGTATGGTTCTCCATAAGTGTGATGAACTGTTTAACTAACTCAGTGGTTTCACTTTTTTGTGCCAGAAAGAAGACCCAAGTGAATCGTGAGTAGTCATCAATAATAACCAGACAATATGCCTTCTCGCCAATGCTCAGAACATCTGTCGGACCAAAAAGATCCATATGAAGCGATTCTAAGACTTGAGACGTGGAAGGGGGGGTTTAGACTTGTGCGGCTGTCAATGGTGTTTCCCACGTGCACATGATTCACATTTTTCAATCTGCATAAAGTCGCGAACTGGTAGATCTTCGACTAAACCACCTTTTTCAAGTCGATTTAAGTTCTTCATGTTGATGTGTCCGAGTCGACTATGCCATAACATTGCATCATGCTCAGATGTCGATGAGAATAAGCAAGTAAGCTTGTCAGTGGGAGCTTTGTTCATGTCGATGACATATGCATTTCCTTTTCGCGCGACTTTTAGAATAATCCAATCATTCGGAATGATGAGGCATGGTTTCAGTACATAACACCCTTTTTTAGTAAAGAGAACATCCAAATGATTGTCACAGAGTTGAGACACACTCAAAAGACTATGCTTCAACTCTGGTACGTAATTCACGTTCTTGAAGCTGAGAGCTCCGTTGCATACTGTTCCTCTCATAGTAATCTTTCCTGTCTCACCACCGGCGAAGGAGACAAACCCGCCATCGAGAAACTGAATGTCATTCAACTGCAAGATGTCCCCAGTTATGTGCCTGGAACAACCACTGTCAATATACTAGAGTCTGACGAGAGTTCGCCAGAGCTGTTCCTGCACATTTCAACAGGTTTTAGTTAGAAGCTGCAACCCAGGTCATTGACGATCTGGTGTCACACCCCGGATTTCCAACCAAAATCCATACACCGGTGGGCCCGGGTGGGGAGTATCGTGACGTCAGTTGATAATCATCATAGTCATTTGAACACGGCACAGCGGAAGTCTTGGAGTAAAATTACTATTACAAAACGAATGTTCGAAAATACAAAATAATATACAAGCTCGTAATAGAAGATCCACAGGCGGATCATAAATTGTACATGGAAAGAATATAAAACAGACTTTAGGCAGATTTAGGATTTGCAAGATCCTCTATCACTACCGAGCACTTCCGGCCTATTTTCATATTGTTCCTGCAGTTTAGTCTTTTGAAAATACGTCAGCTTTCGCTGGTAAATACACCCAACTGACTCGTTTTGAAAACATTTCAAAAATGTTTTAAGTGCGTATCAGCACAAAATCTTTTATAACTTGGGTTAATTGACCGTCCAACCTTGTTAACAGATTTACATGTTTGTCCATACATGCGGGTCCTGGTACGGAGACCGAGACACAATTAATGTACACACCACTGTGGACTCACGAAGGAGTCAATTCCTACCAACCTTGTGGGAATGCATAATAGAGCGTCTATCGGGTGTATGCCTACTCCCGCGCTAAGGTTGTGGCCATTTCTATTGTAATGAGCCGAGGATATCCAGGATACGGTAGTTAACCCTGATATTTAAATTATCAAACAAAATTGATTAAAACAGAATATGCGGATTTACTAGTCCAGAACTGGCGTTCGATTGATCCCATTTCTGACCAAGCGGCAATAATTTACCGTAACCCAAGCCCGTATAGGGGAAATAAGTCTAGAGTATTTACCTGAGCTAGTCTTCTTTAATTTTTAATAACTCAGCCATACAGAAAAGTACTAAGTGCATATAGCATTTACCGACAGCCTCTAGTCTGGATTATGGCATAAACTAACCGATTAAATACTAACGGTCTTATTTAAGTCATTGACTTAGACCGACTAGCGTACTTGATCAAAATGTATGACGCTAGATTAAACGATGATTGGATAGAATGTAGTTTAAGACCAACAAGTACCTTGACTTGTATAGTACGGGTAAACTATACACAATCTGGATTTTGAGACTTAAATGACAAGGTTAAACTCGTTTTGGTTAATTTTCGTAAATTAGTTACATATACTTAAGCATACGCATGTTAGTGATATCGGGTAACCGGATAAGTCATGGACAAGTTCTATATGCCATTATACTTTAAATAAGTTAAAATATCAGTAGGATATTAACTTATGTGCCCGTTAAGGTTTTAAAATGTAACTACGCCTCATAAGGGCATTTTGGTAATTTCATACCATATAAAAGGAACTTGAATATAATTATAGTTTATAATCGTAAGTATTCTAGAAAATTTTTTTTATTTATGATATAATATCAGTAGGATATCATTCAATCTGTACTTTATCTTTTATGACCAAACTATGCACCGAAGTGGCATTTTTGTCATTTTACACAAAGTTTATAAATTATTTGGGATTCTGAGTTTATAACATGTACCTACTATAAGTATGTTTAAAATACGTTTTAAAATCAGTAGGTGACAAGTCTTGGTCAATAATATGGTTTAATACCATACTATGCGTCGAAACGACACTTATGTCGTAAATTGATGTTTTATACGATTTTTAATGAAAACTGATATTGGGGTCAGATTAAAATGTTTTACATATGTTATTTAATATAACATGTCAGTAGGTAAATGATTTATCTTGAAAATATTTGATTAAAATCATTTTATGAGCTGCCCTTGCTAAAACCGTCATTTAGCGACATAGTTTAAGGACCTGCTTGAAAACTCAGTTTATAACTTGGTTTAACATCCAAAATAATCCAACTTATAATATTACATCAGTAGGAAACTTATTTTCAAGTTCATTATTATATAAAACCTTGTTTTATGTAAAAATGGCATTTTGGTCAAACATGGCAAAATTATGGAACTTGCGCATAAACTTGGATTCTGATTATGATCATGTAATATAACCTCAGTGGGTTATGCTACATTATATTATGATCATAATGTAACTTTAGATCAGTAGGCAACTAGTCTAAATCGGGTCAGAATCAAAAGTCAAAGCAGAAGTTAAACTTTGCGACTTTCGGTTGCGAACCGACCTTAGAATTGAAATTGACGAGCCGAACATGTCCTTGCATGTTCTAATAATTATTACCAACTTGTTTAAGTGTCAAAACAGGTTTCATAACGTATATAAGATCAATTTATGATTTTTCTGAAAAATGGCATGTTTGACTTTTTAATAACTGAACTTTGACCCGTCAATTGGTCTAGTAAACGTGATCTTCTGGAGGTGCCCTTTATAGGGACTAACACCTACCTTATTACGATCACTTAGCCATGTTCATTTCGAACAATGGCTGGACTATTATGATCTTAACCAAAAGTCAAAGTGTTTTCTGAAAAACGCTTTACTTTTGGCTATGAAAGCCTATAAACGAAAATGCACAAGGAAGGAACACTTACCAGTGATTCCTAGGGTGCAAAAGAACTATGTTGGATGCTCCCTTTAGCTAGGAACTTCTAGAGGAGGGAGAAGAGTATGAATAAGAAAGGTGCAAGTTCAAATGGTGAACTTGATCACCTATTTATAGTTGGAGAACTCAAAGGAGGTGAAGCCAGGTGTTTAGGGGTGTAAGAGGGAGCTTACAAGTGTCCAAAAACGTGGCATAGCTGATAACAAGTCCATGGTTTCGAATTAATGGTTTTAGAGCTTTGTTTGGGGGCCAAGCCAAAACTTTCTACTGCAGACCCTTCTCACGCCCCGCGAAAGACACATGCCATGTCTCTCGCAGCCCGCGACCGCTCCATGGCTACTTTCAAAGTTTGACACTTTAGCCCCTTAACTTTAAAAAGCTTCAAAAAACCTTTTAAAACACCTTTTTGGCACTTTTAGCTCTCCGTAGCCAATACTTGGCATATCCGGGATTATGCCCGGACATTGTCGAGCCCTCGGTTCATTAAAAGGTCACTCATAGGTATAAATTAATATGTTGACACTTTTAATCCTCCATCATCCAAATTTCATATATATATAAAATTGAACCCTCTCGTCCAACAAATGGCACGTATGAGAGTTAGGACTTCGCAAGGATTACTCAGAGGCTTATTTATAAGCATGTTGACTCCAATGTCACTCAGAGGCTGGGCATGTTGACGTATCAGTCACTCAGAGGCTGTTATTTATGCATGTTGGCGTCGGACCGTCACTCAGAGGCTCGGTTTGAGCATGTTGACGCCTTTAGTCCTTATTAGTCTTTAATAGACTATATTTTAAAAATACAACACGTGTCACAATACTATTGGGCATGATTTTACAGGGTGTTACATCCTCACCCCTTAAAGAAATCTCTACCTCGAGATTTTATTCAAAAAGATGGGGTACTTTTGTCGCATAGTGGACTCAACCTCCCATGTATACTCGGGACCTCTAAAAGCGTCCCATTTAACCTTTACTATAGGTATCATTTTTCTTCAGAGCTTCTTAACCTGTTGATCCTCCATCGAAATTGGTTTCTCAACGAACCTTAGGTTTTCATCAATTTGCACATCTTTGTGCAACATTGCTAGCGACTCATCGGCTAGACATTTCTTAAGGTTACTGATGTGGAACACATCATGGATTCCACTAAGCTCCTCTGGCAACCTGAGCTTATAAGCTACAGTACCGACACATTCAACTATCTCGAATGGTCCAATATATCTTGGGTTCAACTTGCCCTTTTTCCAAAATGCATCACACTTTTCCAGGGTGATACTTTTAGCATGACCTTGTCCCCTACTTGGAACTTAAGAGGTTTACGCCTCTTGTCAGCATAGCTCTTCTGCTTGTCCCTGGCAGCGTTGAGACGATCACGGATTTGCACAATGTTTTCCGTGGTCTCCAGGACAATCTCTGGTCCTGATAGTTGGGCTTCCCCAAGTTCTGCCCAACACACGGGCGTTCTACATTTTCTCCCATATAAGGCCTCAAAAGGAGCAGCCTTGATGCTCGTATGATAACTGTTATTGTAGGAGAATTCTATTAGGGGTAAGTGGTCATCCCAACTTC
Source organism: Scalesia atractyloides (assembly GCA_947069175.1). Classification (NCBI taxonomy): domain Eukaryota; kingdom Viridiplantae; phylum Streptophyta; class Magnoliopsida; order Asterales; family Asteraceae; genus Scalesia; species Scalesia atractyloides. Next base: position 24,307,329 of record CAMTDV010000116.1, on the reverse strand, counting down.
CACCTAAATCAATCACACATGCGCTAAGCATGTCTTCCAGTGTCTGGATAGTACGCTCACTTTGACCATCAGTCTGCGGATGGCAAGCCGTACTAAAGTTTTATCGTGTGCTCAAAGATTGTTGGAAACTTTTCCAAAAGTGAGATGTGTATCTAGTATCTCTGTCAGATACAATAGATACTGGCACACCGTGTAGGGACACAATCTTGTCCACATATAACTTAGGCAATTTATCTGAATTTTATATTTCCTTAATTGGCAAGAAATGTGCTGACTTAGTCAGCCTATCCACAATGACCAAATAGTGTCATTTCCACTTTTGGTCCTGGGTAACTTGGTAATTAAGTCCATGGTTACCATTTCCCATTTCCATGTGGGAATTTCTAATTGTTGTAGAAGTCCTGACGGCTTCTGGTGTTCGGCTTTAACCTGTGAACACGTCAGACACTTAGCTACATAAGTGGCTATGGATTTCTTCAAACCCATCCACCAATAATTCTTCTTTAGATCTTGATACATTTTGTCACCTCCCGGGTGAACTGAGTATCTTGAGTTGTGTGCTTCTTGGAGGATTAGATCTCTAAGTTCTCTGAAGATTGGAACCCAGATCATATCATTAAATTGAAGGATTCCATCTTTTCCAGGCGCTAACTGATCAACAGTTCCGCCTAATCCCTCATTAGGGATATTAGCCTCTAATAGAGCTTGCCTTTGCGCATCTAGTAGCTTTTCACTTAAGCTATTTCTAAGCTCAATGCTCTTAGCGTTAATCCTTATAGGTTTAACTCGTTCTTTGCGACTTAAGGCATCAGCAACTACATTTTCTTTGCCTGGATGGTAGCAAATCTCGCAATCATAGTCATTAAGCGTTTCCATCCATCAACGTTGTCGCATGTTCAATTCCTTCTGATTGAACAAATGCTGGAGACTTTTATGGTCTGTGTATATAATACACTTTGTGCCATAGAAGTAATGTCTCCATAGTTTTAGTGCAAATACAACGGCACCCAATTCCAAATCGTGGGTGGTGTAATTTCTTTCGTGAACTTTTAGTTGTCGTGATGCATAGGCAATCACCTTGTCCTTTTGCATAAGCACACAGCCCATGCCGGTGTGCGAAGCATCACAGTAAACAACAAAGTCTTCAACACCCTCAGGTAGTGATAACACAGGAACATTTCTCAACTAGTATTTAAGAATCTCAAAAGATTCTTGTTGTTTTGGACCCCAATTATACTTAACATTCTTACGGGTCAAGGTAGTTAGCGGAGTGGCTATTCTTGAAAAGTTCTCGATGGACCGCCTATAGTAACCAGCCAATCCTAGAAAACTACGAATCTCCGATGGGGTTTTGGGTACTTCCCAATTCATGTTGGCTTTAATTTTGGCGGGATCCACTTGGATACCACGCTCACTTACCATATGTCCAAGAAATTGGACTTCTCTAAGCCAAAATTCACACTTAGAGAATTTGGCATAAAGCTTCTATTGCCTTAGCAGTTCTCAGATACACCGAACATGTTTCTCGTGATCCGCTTGGTTACGAGAATTGATAAGTATGTCGTCAATGAAGACAATGACAAACTTATCCAAATACGATTTGCATACTCTATTTATGAGATCCATGAATGCTGCAGATGCATTTGTGAGCCCAAAATGCATCACCAAAAATTCAAAATGACTGTATCGGGTCCTGAAGGCATTCTTAGGAGCATCCTCATTCCTAACCTCCAGCTGATGATATCCAGATCTCAAATCGATCTTAGAAAAGTAACTAGCCCCTTGAAGTTGGTCGAATAAATTGTCCATCCTGGGCAGAGGATATATATTCTTGATTGTTAACTTGTTTAGTTCTCGGTAATCAATGCACATTCGCAGCGAACCGTCTTTGTTCTTTACAAAGAGGATAGGATCTCCCCAAGACGAGGAACTAGGCTGAATAAAGCCTTTTTTCAAGAGTTCGTCTAGCTACGTCCTCAATTCCTTCATCTCCGTTGGTGCTAGCCTGTATGGAGCTCTAGCCACTGGTGCTGATCCTGGTAGGATATCAATCTTGAACTCCACTTGTCTGTCAGGGGATAGGCCTGGTAATTCTTCCGGGAATACATCGGGATATTCTAAGATAACTTGTAAGTCCTCCATTTTTGGCTTAGGCTCATTTATGGTGACTTGTGCCATGTAGATGACACAACCTCTTCTCAAACACTTGGATGCCTTAAATAACGACACCTTATCTGGCAATCCATAGTGTCAGTCTCCGGGGATGGTGATCATTTCACCAGATGGGGTTTTAATTTCGATGTGCTTTTTCTCGCAGGCAATGCGGGCTTGGTTATGAGATAACCAATCCATGCCTAAGACAACATCGAACCCCGCCAATTTCATTGGCAGAAGAGAGATAGGGATGGAATGATTCTTAATGGATATAGAGCATCCATCAAGAATGGAAGATGTTTTTTCTATCGTTCCATCAGCAAGTTCTATCTCAAAAGTTTTATCTAGAGTTCTTATGGGTGAGTTTAATAGTTTACTAAACTTATGGTCAACAAATGATTTATGCGCACCCGAATCAAAAAGAACTCTAGCGTAAATATTGTTAATGAGGAATGTACCTACTATGACGTTGTTGTCATTAATGGCCTCCTGGCATAAATTTGAAAGGCACGGGCATTCCCCTTCTTGGCCTCTCCGGGCTAGATGTTGTTTCTATCGTTCCATCAGTAAGTTCTATCTCATAAGTTTTATCTAGGGTTCTTATGGGTGAGTTTAATAGTTTACTAAACTTATGGTCAACAAATGATTTATCCGCACCCGAATCGAAAAGAACTCTAGCGTAAATATTGTTAATGAGGAATGTACCTGCTATGACGTTGTTGTCATTAATGGCCTCGCTGGCATAAATTTGAAAGGCACGGGCATTCCCCTTCTTGGCCTCTCCGGGCTTTGCATCATTGCTTTTAGGTTTCTTGGGGGCAATTGTACGTTATATGCCCTTTTTCATTGTAGTTATAGCAAACTGCATCCTTAAGATCCTTGCAATCTAAAGTCTTATGCCCTTTTCTTTTGCAGATACCACAGGGTTTGGTTTGTGTATTTATGCCACACTGTCCCCAATGCCTATAATTTCAGTTCTTGCACAGGGGTTTGTCATTAGACGCGTGCTGGTTCTTCTTGAACCCAAAATTTCCTTTCTTTTTAAATCTTTGGGAGTTATTATCCTCCCGTTTCTTCTTTCCACCAGTTTCAGTCCTAACTGACTTTTGTCTTACCAAATCAAGGGGAGGAAAGAGATAGGTCTACAGCGGACCTATAGGTACTAGGCTGAGCAGCCTTTACCATGCCCTTTATTTCGGGCGCCAACCTATGTATAAGACGCGTAATGCGTTTAGATTTGGGGGTGATCAAATAGGAAACTAACCTAGATAGGGAGTTTAAATCAGAAACGTACTTCTGACAATCTAGGTTTTTCATTGAAAGAGACAAAAAGTATGTCTCTAATTTCTCCACCTCATGGGGTGGGCAGTAAGTTTCTTTGACAAGGTCCACAAATTTGGACCATCCTAATTATACATGTGTACCTTACCTGTAGACTGGATCATGGCCTTCCACCATATTAGGGCATCGCCCTTGAAGGATTGTGATAGGTACTTGACCACATCCTTATCAGCATAGTTGCTAATATCTACAATTGTTTCCATCTCGTCTAGCGACTTTAGGGCTTCCACAGCTCCTTTCTCCCCGTTAAAGTCTCGGGGCTTACAGGAGACGAAATACTTATAGGTACATCCGCCTTTAACAGAACGGGACTTTTCAGCAAAATCTATTTTCTTTGGTTCACTCTTCGCAATTGAAGAGTGAACAGAGCTCTCCTTATGAGCTGAAGATGGTGAAATAGATAAGGGTCTAGAGCGATTGGCACTCGACTCTCTTATCCTTTCTATGGCCTTTCCCATGGCCTTTTCGACAGCGCATCAATGCGAGCTTGAAAATTATCATCATCTATATTTTTGTTTTCAGCTTTGTTAGATTCAACATTCCTGTGGCTACTTTGTACTTCATTTGAATTAGCCATCTTTAAGTCTTGGGTTCTATTATACCAATAAAACTTCATTTAGCCATGGCGTATCAACCATATCGGCTTTCAATATTGGATATAACAATCCATTGCCTATACTAGTGTGAATAACATCACAACTCTTAGTCTTAACATATCTATATTTGGCCTAGGTCTTAATAGAACCGTCATAGGCAAATTACAATTTCGACGTAGTCCATATATTATTGGACAGTGGATCGCAATGTCACAACTGTCGTTGTCATCATTGACTATTATATAGCTTATAGGATTGTCCCTAATGGACATAAATAATTGGGCACATTGGCCTACATCATATCAAATTATATGGCATATCAGCCTGTCCCATTGGACATAAATTGGGCATATAGGCCTACATCATATCAGATGTATATGGCATATCAGCCTGTTCCATTGGACATAAATTAGGCACATTGGCCTACATCATATCAGATGTATATGGCATATCAATCTGTCCCTTTGGACATAAATTGGGCACATTAGCCTACATTATATCAGATGTATATGGCATATCAGCCTGTCCCATTTGACATAAATTGGGCACATTGGCCTACTCATATCAGAGTTTATGGCATATCAGCCTGTCCCATTGGACATAAATTGGGCATATTGGCCTACATCATATCAGATGTTTATGGCATATCCGCCTGTCCCTTTGGACATAAATTGGGCACATTGGCCTACATCATATCAGATGTATATGGCATATCAGCCAGTCCCATTGGACATAAATTGGGCACATTGGCCTACATCATATCAGATCTTTATGGCATATCAGCCTGTCCCTTTGGACATAAATTGGGAACACTGGCCTACATCATATCAGATGTATATGGCATATCAGCCTGTCCCTTTGGACATAAATTGGGCACATTAGCCTACATCATATCAGATGTATATGGCATATCAGCCTGTCTCATTGGACATAAATTGGGCACATTGGCCTACATCATATCAGATGTTTATGGTATATTAGCCAGTCCTTTTGGACATAAATTGGGCACTTTGGCCTACATCATATCAGATGTATATGGCATATCAGCATGTCCCATTAATGGCTAGTGTGATTCCTCAAGTCACTCTACCAAGAGTATGAACATTTCTCTAATGTTACATAAGAGTACCTTAATGATTGATTAATGGTCCCGGTCACCTTCGACCTTAACGACCTTGGAGGCTTGGACCTAGTCCCTTACCTCCGGATAGAATGATAACTTCCCTTAACTATCCTGATAGAAGACCACTTCGTACTTAACTATCGTTTCTTGGCCAATGTGTGGTCTACGCCACTTGGCATAATCAAATCTATTAAGGTCCTTTGGAATTATATAGCAGGGCATAAATTTCGAGTAAAAATCGAGATGCTCATTATCAAAAGGATGAATACATATATATAATTCCAAAATACTTCATTAAATTTCCAACAAAAATTACAATACTAGAAAATGAAATAAACTGTCCATGCAAGAACTTTAAAGAAATAAAAATGTCCATGCAAGGACTAAAGAAACAACAATGTCCTCGTAGGGACTACATATAATTAGAATAAACTTCACTCGTCCTTCTTTCCCTTAACTAACTTGGAGAGTTTCTTGAAGAACTTGTTTGTCTTCTTCTCTGTTTTCTCTGCTTGCTGTTGCATCTCTTTCATTCTTTCTAAGGCCTCATTAATGGCCTTAAGTGGTGGCGGAGGTTTTGGTTGAGGTTGTGGCTTAACCGGATACTGGTACCCATAAGTTGGATATCCAGTAGGTGGGAAAGGAGACGGGTAAAGTGCATTGTGCATAACCACCTGCATGTAGGGGTCTTGCGACCATGCTTGATAGTCTACCGGTGTAGACGGGTTAAATGGATCATATCCAGACGTGTCTGGATATGTGGGGATTGGGTTAGTATAACCCGATGGTGGTGGTTGAACAGCAGGTGTTGGTGTTGGTGTTGGTTCCATTATAGGTGAAACATTAGAGGGTCCACCCTGTGGGTCCTCTTGAATTGTGGGGTAGGAGTTGGGTAAAGGTGTCAGCGATCCCGAACTTTGTCCAGCACGCATCGACATACGTGCTCCATGCTTTCTCCTTAGTGGTTCAGGTGGTGGTTGAGGTTGCTCCACCGGTTCCATGTGGACATCTTCTTGAACAGGAGGCAGTTGAGGGTGATGGGAAGATGTGTGGGTGAAAGTGAATTGATTCCAATATTGGTCCCACTCATTAGGACCTTGGTAGGGCGATCCGGCATAAGAGTTCGAATCGTGACAAATTTCTATGGGATGCGCGTTCGATCCCGACGGGGGCATTTCCGGATCGGAGTCCTCATCCATAGGGTTTGGCTGGTCCAACTGATTTTGATCGGCTGGAGGCGTGTTAGAGTAATGGTTAGGGTTAAATTCTTCATGGTAAGAGTGATGAGAATGGGAATGGTGAGAATGGTGTGAATGATAGGAGTGGTGAGAGTGGTAAGAATTTCGGGAATGTGGGGGCGAGTGTCTATGAGAGACAGAGCGTCTCGCTGGTTGCCAAGGAGATGAATCTCCTGATTCTTGGTAAGCATCTGAGTTGTGAGGTTGAGGGGGAATGCACCCCGATGGTCCTCCCCTCATTGGACCTTTTCCTCTCCCACTTTGTCCTCGTACACGTTGCGGCATTTTCCAGTTAAAAATCAATTAAAAAAACAATACTAATAACTTAATAATGAAATGAGTAATCCTCGGTCCATGCCTGGACTCGAAAGTCTAAGGAATGTACTCGTGTAAGTTTGAGATTAAACACAAGAAGGATAGTGTTTTATTCTCTCAAATGTTGGCTCTGATACCAACCTGTCACACCCCGGATTTCCAACCCAAATCCATACACCGGTGGGCCCGGGTGGGGAGTATCGTGACGTCAGTTGATAATCATCATAGTAATTTAAACACGGCATAGCGATGTCTTGGAGTAAAATTACTATTACAAACCGAATGTTCAAAAATACAAAATAATATACAAGCTCGTAATAGAAGATCCACAGGCGGATCATAAATTGTACATGAAAAGAATATATAAAACAGACTTTGGGCAGATTTAGGATTTGCAAGATCATTTATCACTACCGAGCACTTCGGCCTATTTTCATATTGTACCTGCAGTTTAGTCTTTTGAAAATACTTCAGCTTTCGCTGGTAAATACACCCAACCGACTCGTTTTGAAAACATTAAAAATGTTTTAAGTGCGTATCAGCACAAAATCTTTTATAACTTGGGTTAATTGACCGTCCAACCTTTTTAACAGATTTACATGTTTGTCCATACATACGGGGCCCGGTACGAAGATCGAGACACAATTAACGTACACACCACTTTGGACTCACGAAGGAGTCAATTCCTCCCAACCTTGTGGGAATGCATAATTGAGCGTCTATTGGGGGTATGCCTACACCCTCGCTAAGGTCGTGGCCATTTCTATTGTAATGAGCCGAGGATATCCAGGACACGGTAGTTAACCCCCAATGTTTAAATTATCAAACAAAACTGATTAAAACAAAATATGCGGATTTACTAGTCCCAAACTGGTGTTCGATTGATCCCATTTCCGACCAAGCGGTAATAATTTACCGTAACCCAAGCCCGTATAGGGGAAATAAGTCTAGAGTATTTACCTGAGCTAGTCTTCTTTAATTTTTAATAACTCAGCCATACACAAAAGTACTAAGTGCAGATAGCATTTACCGACAGCCTCTAGTCTGGATTATTGCATAAACTAACCAATTAAATACTAACGGTCTTATTTAAGTCATTGACTTAGACCGACTATCGTACTTGATCAAAACATATAATGCTAGATTAAACGATGATTGGATAGAATGTAGTTAAAGCCCATCAAATACCTTGACTTGTATAATATGGGTGAACTATACACATTATGGATTTTGAGACTTAAATGACAAGGTTAAACCCGTTTTAGTTAATTTTCGTAAACTAGTTACATATACTTAACCGTACGCATGTCAGCGATATCGGGTAACCGGATAAGTTATGGATAATTTCTATATGCCATTATACTTTAAATAAGTTAAAATATCAGTAGGATATTAACTTATGTGCCCGTTAAGGTTTTAAAACGAAACTATGCCTCATGAGGGCATTTTGGTAATTTCATACAATATAAAAGAAACTTGAATATAACTAAAGTTTATAATCGTAAGTATTCCGGAAAAAATATTTATTTATGATATAATATCAGTAGGATATCATTCAAATGTGTACTTTATCTTTTATGACCAAACTATGCACCGAAGTGGCATTTTGGTCATTTTACACATAATTTATAAATTATTTGAGATTCTGAGTTTATAACATGTACCTACTGTAAGTATGTTTAAAATACGTTTTAAAATCAGTAGGTGACAAGTCTTGGTCAATAATATGGTTTAAAACCATACTATGCGCCGAAACGATGCTTATGTCGTGAAATGATGTTTTATACGATTTTTAATGAAAACTGATATTAGGGCCAGATTAAAATGTTTTACATATGTTATTTAATATAACATATCAGTTGGTAAATGATTTATCTTGAAAAAGATTTGATTAAAATCATTTATGAGCCACAAGGGCTAAAACCGTCATTTATCGACATAGTTTAAGGACCTGCTTGAAAACTCAGTTTATAACTTGGTTTAACATCCCAAATAATCCTACTTATAATATTACATCAGTAGGAAACTCATTTTCAAGTTCATTAATTTTTAAAACCTTGTTTTACGTAAAAAGGGCATTTTGGTCAAAGATGACATAATTATGGAACTTGCGCCTAAACTTAGATTCTGATTATGATCATGTAATATAACCTCAGAGGGTTATGCTACATTATATTATGATCATAATGCAACTTTAGATCAGTAGGTAACTAATCTAAATCGGATCGAAATCAAAAGTCAAAACAGAAGTCAAACTTTGCGACTTTCGGTTGCGAACCGACCTTAGAACTGAAATTGACAAGCCGTACATGTCCTTGCATGTTCTAATAATTATTACCAACTTGTTTAAGTGTCAAAATAGGTTTCATAACATATATAAGATCAATTTATGATTTTTTTCTGAAAAATGCCATGTTTGACTTTTTAATAACTTAACTTTGACCCGTCAATTGGTCTAGTAAACGTGATCTTCAGGAGGTGCCCTTTATAGGGACTAACACCTACCTTATTACGATCACTTAGCCATGTTAATTTCAAACAATGGCTGGACCATAATGGTCTTAACCGAAAGTCAAAGTGTTTTCCGAAAAACGCTTGACTTTTGGCTATTAAAGCCTATAAACAAAAATGCACAAGGAAGGAACACTTACCAGTGATTCCTAGGGTGCAAAAGAACTATGTTGGATGCTCCCTTTAGCTAGGAACTTCCAGAGGAGGGAGATGAGTATGAATAAGAAAGGTGCAAGTTCAAATGGTGAACTTTATCACCTATTTATAGTTGGAGAACTCAAAGGAGGTGAAGCCAGGTGTTTAGGGGTGTAAGAGGGAGCTTACAAGTGTCCAAAAACATGGCATAGCTTATTACAAGTCCATGGTTTCGAATTCACGTTCTTTAAGCTGAGAGCTCCGTTGCATACTGATCCTCTCATAGTAATCTTTCCTGTCTCACCACCTGCGAAGGAGACAAACCCGCCATCGAGAAACTGAATGTCATTCAACTGTGAGATATCCCCAGTCATGTGTCTGGAACAACCACTGTCAATATACTAGAGTCTGACGAGAGTTCGCCAGAGCTGTTCCTGCACATTTCAACAGGTTTTAGTTAGAAGCTGCAACCCAGGCCATTAACGATCTGGTGTCACACCCCGGATTTCCAACCCAAATCCATACACCGGTGGGCCCGGGTGGGGAGTATCATGACGTCAGTTGATAATCATCATAGTCATTTAAACAAAGCACAGCGGAAGTCTTGTAGTAAAATTACTATTACAAACCGAATGTTTGAAAATGCAAAATAATATACAAGCTCGTAATAGAAGATTCACAGGCGGATCATAAATTGTACATGAAAAGAATATAAAACAGACTTTAGGCAGATTTAGGATTTGTAAGATCCTCTATCACTACCGAGCATTTCCCTGTACCTGCAGTTTAGTCTTTTGAAAATACGTCAGCTTTCGCTGGAAAATACACCCAACCGACTCGTTTTGAAAACATTTCAAAAATGTTTTAAGTGCATATCAGCACAAAATCTTTATAACTTGGGTTAATTAACCGTCCAACCTTGTTAACAGATTTACATGTTTGTCCATACATACGGGTCCCGGTACGGAGATTGAAACACAATTAACGTACACACCACTTTGGACTCACGAAGGAGTCATTCCTCCCAACCTTGTGGGAATGCATAATTGAGCGTCTATCGGGTGTATGCCTACACCCGTGCTAAGGTCGTGTCCTTTCTATTGTAATGAGCCGAGGATATCTAGGACACGGTAGTTAACCCCTGATGTTTAAATTATTAGATAAAACTGATTAAAACAGAATATGCGGATTTACTAGTACAGAACCAGCGTTCGATTGATCCCATTTACGACCAAGCGGTAATAATTTACCGTAACCCAAGCCTGTATAGGGGAAATAAGTCGAGAGTATTTAATTGAGCTAGTCTTCTTTAATTTTTAATAACTCAGCCGTACACAAAAGTACTAAGTGCAGATAGCATTTACCGGCAAGTCTCTAGTCTGGGTTATGGCATAAACTAACCAATTAAATACTAACGGTCTTATTTAAGTCATTGACTTAGACCGACCAGCGTACTTGATCAAAATGTATGACGTTAGATTAAACGATGATTGGATAGAATGTAGTTTAAGCCCAATAAGTACCTTGACTTGTATAATACGGGTAAACTATACACATTCTGGATTTTGAGATTTAAATGACAAGGTTAAACTCGTTTTGGTTAATTTTCCTAAATTAGTTACATATACTTAACCGTATGCATGTCAGTGATATCGGGTAACCGGATAAGTCATGGACAATTTCTATATGTCATTATACTTTAAATAAGTTAAAATATCAGTAGGATATTAACTTATGTGCCCGTTAAGGTTTTAAAACGAAACTATGCCTCATAAGGGCATTTTGGTAATTTCATACCATATAAAAGGAACTTGAATATAATTAAAATTTATAACCGTAAGTATTCTGGAAAATATATTTTATTTATGATATAATATCAGTAGGATATCACTCATATGTGTACTTTATCTTTTATGACCAAATAGTTTATAAATTATTTGGGATTCTGAGATTATAACATTTACCTATTGTATGTATGTTTAAATAAGTTTTAAAATCAGTAGGTAACAAGTCTTGGTCAATAATATGGTTTAAAACCATACTATGCGCCGAAACGGCGCTTATGTCCTAAAATGATGTTTTATGCGATGTTTAATGAAAACTGATATTAGGATCAGATTAAAATGTTTTAAATATGTTATTTATTATAACATGTCAGTAGGTAAATGATTTATCTTGAAAAGATTTGATTAAAATCATTTTATGAGCTGCCCTTGCTAAAACCGTCATTTATCGACATAGTTTAAGGACCTGCTTGAAAACTCAGTTTATAACTTGGTTTAACATCCTAAATAATCCAACTTATAATATTACATCAGTAGGAAACCTATTATCAAGTTCATTATTATTTAAAACCTTGTTTTATGTAAAAAGGGCATTTTGGTCAAAGATGGCAAAATTATGGAACTTGCGCATAAACTTGGATTCTGATTATGATCATGTAATATAACCTCAGAGGGTTATGCTACATTATATTATGATCATAATGTAACTTTAGATCAGTAGGTAACTAGTCTAAATCGGGTTAGAATCAAAAGTCAAAGCAGAAGTCAAACTTTGCGACTTTCGGTTGCGAACCGACCTTAGAACTGAAATTGACGAGCCGAACATGTCCTTGCATGTTCTAACAATTATTACCAACTTGTTTAAGTGTCAAAACAGGTTTCATAACATATATAAGATTAATTTATGATTTTTCTGAAAAATGGCATGTTTGACTTTTTAATAACTTAACTTTGACCAGTCAATTGGTCTAGTAAACGTGATCTTCAGGAGGTGCTCTTTATAGGGACTAAACACCTACGTTATTATGATCACTTAGGCATGTTCATTTCGAACAATGGCTGGACCATAATGGTCTTAACCGAAAGTTAAAGCGTTTTCTGAAAAACGCTTGACTTTTAGCTATAAAAGCCTATAAACGAAAATGCACAATGAAGGAACACTTACCAGTGATTCCTAGGGTGCAAAACAACTATGTTGGTTGCTCCCTTTAGCTAGGAACTTCCAGAGGAGGGAGAAGAGTATGAATAAGAAAGGTGCAAGTTCAAATGGTGAACTTGATCACCTATTTATAGTTGGAGAACTCAAAGGAGGTGAAGCCAGGTGTTTAGGGGTGTAAGAGAGAGCTTACAAGTGTCCAAAAACGTGGCATAGCTGATTACAAGTCCATGGTTTCGAATTAATGGTTTTAGAGCTTTGTTTGGGGGCCAAGCCAAAACTTTCTACTGCAGACCCTTCTCACGCCCCGCGAGAGACACAGGCCATGTCTCTCGCGGCCCGCGACCGCTCCATGGCTACTTTCAAAGTTTGACACTTTAGCCCCTTAACTTTAAAAAGCTTCAAAAAACCTTTTTAAAACACCTTTTTGGCACTTTTAGCCCTCCGTAGCCAATACTTGGCATATCCGGGATTATGCCCGGACATTGTCGAGCCCTCGGTTCATTAAAAGGTCACTCATAGGTATAAATTAACATGTTGACACTTTTAATCCTCCATCATCCAAATTTCACATATATACAAAAATTGAACCCTCTCGTCCAACAAATGGCACGTATGAGAGTTAGGACTTCGCAAGGATTACTCAGAGGCTTATTTATAAGCATGTTGACTCCGATGTCACTTAGAGGTTGGGCATGTTGACGTATCAGTCACTCAGAGGCTGTTATTTATGCATGTTGGCATCGGACCGTCACTCAGAGGCTCGGTTTGAGCATGTTGACGCCTTTAGTTCTTATTAGTCTTTAATAGACTATATTTTAAAAAATACAACACGTGTCACAATACTATTGGGCACGATTTTACAGGGTGTTACATCTGGGCATGCCATGTGCATCAACATAGGTAACCTCACGGAAAATTAGATTAGTTAAGGATGAGGTCGATGATGCTTTTGATTTGTCTGATTTTTGGGCAGAAGACTGAATCTTGGTCAAGATCTTAGGCCTCAAGGTTAGCGACTCAGACTTTTACACAGTCTTTGGAGTGCTAGAAGGATTCAGAAAACCTGAAGGTCTTAGAGATTTGTGAGTTCGTTTCTTGGCCATTTTCCAGTCTTCATCAGAAGGCTTAGCCGTAGCAAATCAAGCCTGATATAGGCGATTAGGCATAGCTTTCTGATATTTTGAGTATAATGCTTTGAAAGGTGTAAAGCTTTTTGACAATTTCGCGCAATATGCCCGGGAAATCCACAGTTGAAACAGGTCTGCCTCTTGTGGAAGAAAACATTTTGTTCCGCTTGGGAAATTCTAGGCACTTTGCATGTCAGTTTCTTGCTTGGTGGTACTAACGGCTGGTGCAAGGTTTTGTTCTTGGTTGTTGCCTGCGTACAACCATCAGCACACTTGTTAGTTTTGTGATTTGAATTAAACAATTCGGAGTGAGTATACTTAGGCACAAATTTAACTGATTTATGTTCAGCTGGTTGCTTAACAGATTCAGTTTGGGTGCTGAGTCAATTTCTCGAAATGAGGAAGTGACTCAGCAGTCGCCTGTTCATTTGTCTGAGACGCCTGTTTGGTTTTCTTCTTTTAGGATCTACGCGTTCTCCGTTTCTTGTTATTAGTTTTCAAATCATTTTGCATGGCAGATCCCGTAGAGGAGACGAGTGGCTCAACAAGGACATCCTTTTCTGAACTACTAGAAAATGAGCTTGAAGCATTAAAAGCGGAGGAATCCCTAAGTTTTGAAAAGTTTGAGAGTCCGATTCAGATTCAGTTTCAAGATATTTGTCTGAATCAATAAGAAGGAAATGCTCATTTTCTGTCATTTCAGAATCAGTCCATCGTTCTTTGTTTGAACAAGCTGATTCGCCCGATTCTTCTAGTACTATGCCAGCATCATTTTCACAGGGTCAGTTGGTTGGTTTAATTCATCACTGTCAACCGGGGGATTAGCATCAACAGATGGAACTTCTGGAGAAGAACTTCTGGTCTCTTCAGTAGAAACTTAGGAAACCGAATCATCTGTCGATGTTATACCTGTAGAAAAATTCATGTTTTCATCACACGAGTTATCACATTTATTATTAGCATTCAAAACATCAGCATTAGATGAAAAACCAGAATTAAAAACCGTCTGTGTTATCAACACAACCAACACTGTCTAAGAATTTAAATTGTTCAGCAAGAAATTGATTCAAAATGTCAAAAGCAGGTTTGTAAAAATCATAATCAGTAGCTGAATTGTCTGAATTCGAATTCAGACACTCTTCTTGATCACCATCTGTAATATCCTCAACTAATATTTCTTCTGCACATGAGGTAGAAACGTTAGTATCGTTCACTGAGTCAGTTTCAGTTTCAGAAGAATTTTCTCCTTTTGATTCTGTGGGTGATGTTGCTGCCTCTGCCTTAGGCGACATTTTCTCTAAATCATCTGAACAACAAGATGGATGATCACCAGATTCGTGTGAAAATGGTGTGGAAGTAAAGAAGACATCATCCCTCTTGAGTTCAGTTTGCTTTGAGAACTTTGGGTAATAGGGCTTCCACGGTTTAGAAAGATAATCTGAAGGTTTACCATACATCATATTCTCTGCATTTTCTAGATCAGCCTCAGATCCAGGCATTCTTCTATAGTTATGATTGTATGGTGGAGGAGCCCTATTGTACCCAAGAACTTTTGTATAATTTTTCTGATAATTAAGCTGTAGATCACCCAAGTCCTTGACCAGCTTGCTGGAAGTTTCAAATTTTTTTAATATTTATTTAATTTTCTTGAAACTTCCATGTCAAGGAATTTAGCTTGGCAAAGGCTGCTTGAAGTTCTACGTCCTTTTCAGCTAATTTTAGCTGATAGTCGTATACCCAACATTGATGTTGGTTCAAGTTAAGCTTTAGCTGAGCTATATCTTGTTTTTGAGCTTCGACCTTTTCCATAAGAAGTTTGTTCTTATGTTTAAGGGTGATATTCTGTGATGCAGCATGCTGATATTTAGCTACAAGAGTTGAATTATGGGCACGCATTTGTGACAATTTAAAACGACAACTATCTGAACAGAGAATTCGATTTACCGTTTCCGAAAGATCAGTTGTCTGCGCCATCATGTAGTGGTTGATGTTCTTAGAAAGATTCAAAGTCTCCATCTGAGCTGCAGCATCTGCCCAGTTGAATCCTTCGTGCTGTTGTGCCACCAAAGCTGTTAATTTCCCGCCAGAGCTGCTTGAGGGACTTGTAGTAGACTTTTAAGGAGAGACTGGCACCAGCTGTCTATCACTACTCTGTATGTCTACCACTATGGAGGACACATATCCAGATGGCGGCTTCTTGCACTCCTTTGCAAAATGTCCTGGCTCATGACATCTAAACATCTGAGTTTATCTTTTGTAAGCCCAGTCTTCAGATTTGACAATGGTTGCCTCCCATACTTCTTTTGAAACTTTTTGACACGGATAGCAGCCATTGCAAGGTTCCAGGACACGTCAATCTCGTCTAGATCCTCCTCCATTATTTGATCTACTTCAGTTGGAAGAATAGATGGGGGAGTCAGGTCACTTGCTAAAAAGGTATTTAAACTCTTAATCATTGAGGCAGCTATGGCCTATTTCTCCTCATTTTCCTTAGTAAGAAATGCAGAATTGGACACAGCTTGAGCAGGAGCCGGTGTAGGACAGCAGATTGAGGAATGCCGCCTTGTTGAGCTGCAGTTGGAATGGCCGGACTGAGTACAATGTTAAGATACTGAGCATGGTATTGTGTCTGAACTTGCGCTGCAGAAATCATAGTAGGAGTCTGAGACTGAAGACCGTAGACGTACTGAGTTTTCTATGGTGTGGCAAGAGGACTGTACACCACGTTTGAGCTACTCGGTGTGTGAGAACTTCCTTGCAGAGGGCTATAAACCAGATTTTGTGACATTAATGCTGCAAGTTGCCCTGTAATACCAGCCGCCATCAAACTTCTCTGATGATTGATGTCTCCCTGCTTATTATCTATCTCACAAGATTTGATAGTTGCAATCATTTCTATGAGAGTGACATCATTCAGATTTTTCGTCTTCTTGATCATTCCAACATCAGCATCCCAACTCTTCGGTAATGAATTTAACAGTTGTCTGATCATAGCACTGTTGGTAAGAGTAATTTCAGCTGATATCATCTGAGACGAGCTTCACATATCTTCGAATCTGGTTCTCAGTGGATTCCCCATAAATGTGATTAAATGAGCTGAATTGTTGATTCAGCTGAATAACTCTGCTGGCCTTCATATTAGTATTTCCCTCATAAAGATTTTGCAATTCCCTCCGCACTTCTTTAGCGGTCTTGCAATTTCTGACCGTAATAGAAATGTTAGGTCCAAGAGCCATTGTTAACACAGCTGAAGCCTTTTCATCTTCTTCAATAATTTTCACATCTTCTGGAGTCCACAAGTGACTGGGCTTTGGAATCTTTGTATCTAGATCTTGATCGGTACTGTAAACAATCGTTCGAGGACCATTCATAATACATCTCCAAACCCTAGGCTCTTTGGCCTTGCAATACTGCTCGAATCTGAACTTCCACTCATAGTACTCATCTCCATATAATAGACGGGGCACCTTAGTTGAAGTGCCAATAACTTGATCTAATCCTGATGGAGGGCCAGAGCTGTGATTGCAGTGCAGCCAAAGTGGCATTGGTCAAATCTTTAGCGGTCATATAACTGTTCATCATGGTTAACTTTATTAAGATTACCAAGTAAATTAAATGAAATAATTTTGAATTTTATAATGAACAGTGATCTGAAAATGTGCCCAAAATAAATGTGTCCGAAATGAGTCCGAGATAGTCGAATCCGAGATAGCCAGATCCGAAATCAATCCGAGATAGACGATTCTGAAATAAGTCCGAGATGATAATCCGGAAAGCAGTGTATCCGAAATAAAGAAATCCGGAAGGAGAGAAAATACGGAATGAAACTTAGTCCAGAATGAGAATGAATCCGGAATGAATCTTAGTCCAGAATGAGAATGAGTCAGGTATGAGACTTGATCCGGAATAAACTTGATCCGGAATGAGTTCACTCCGGAATATAGTCCTTATCCGAATGTAACAGTATTCTGAATTCTCTGCAACAGATAACCACCAATAGTGATCCATATACGAAATAGTAGCAACCCAGATTGAATTGTTGAAATTCTTCAGGAACAGTAGTCCGGGATCAATCTGAGATGGATGATCTCCTTCGGTGTTCTTCGAGATCTTTAAAAAGTGGCCAATCCGAAATCCTTGAAACTTCTTCGTGTTCTTCGGAATCCACAATGGTATCGAATCCGAAATCCTCAAGCCTTCTTCGAGTTCTAAGGAACAGTAGCAATTCCGATCAAATCACAGCAATCTTCAATTCTGAACAGTAATCCGGGTTGAACAGCAACAATCTCTAATTCCGAACAACTCTTCAATCTACGATACCTGGAGCCTGTATTGTACACCAGGCTCTGATACCAATTGTAAGTCCCGATATCGGATCTAATAGGTATCGTAAACCTAATCAATTATGGAAATAAAGATTAGGATGAAGAACAACTCTTGAATCAAAAACAACTTGCATACACCAGAATAGTGTCTGATACAAGTTTTCAATAATAACTCTCTAACCCTAAAACATTAACCTAATACATTATTTATACTAACCATCTAGCCCATTAATTACAACCCTAGGCCCATGAGGCACTAGGAAGCCCAAAACCCTCTAGTAAGCCCAAATGTAGCACTAATGTGTAAACCGTCAATAGTATAATCCCAACAACCACATCATAACAATATCACCCGCAATATCACCACATCACAATAATATGAACCACAAAATAAAAGATATACAATGTAAAATAAAGAAAAACACTTTCATATATAATGACAACTTGTTATATTTTGTTCATGAAGATCAAAAGGACTTAGGGATACATAACCCTAGTCTGTACAAGTTTTACAATACAAAAGTAAAATTTTCTTCTACATTGTTTCTTCATGTCTTGAGTTGTCTTCAAAAGTCTGGATCTTCTAAACTGAGTCTTCAAAAGCTAGATCGTAAAAAGTGGGTTTGATCCCCAAAAGGTGATAATAAGCACACTACTAAGACGAAGGGGTGGGGGTGGTGATCGGTGAAGTAAACTGCGATGATAGGCCACCTCCTCCGCTAGGCCAAAGATACCCCTAGTAGCCTGGAGGCGCTCCAACTCACGCACTCGTGCCTTAGATGGGCAGGACGAGTGTAACGCCTCGCTTTTTCATACTTTCCTTATTTAGAAAGTATTGTTGTATTTCTATTTTTGGAAACTTGTATTCGTAATTCCTTTTCCAATCTTGTAATCCGAGACTTGAATCATAATAAAGGTTATACGTGATACATGATTTTTTTTATACATTCAATCGTTTAATTCATGTCTACTACTTATATACGTACAAGATTCATGCATTCGATAACTACATTCATTATATGCTTAAAAACATGCAAAACCGTTATAAAACTAAGTTTAAGGGCTAAAAGTGATAAAAACCAAAGAACATTCTGGAATACCCTCCCTGGCGCCCCGCGACCGACCCACTCCTCCACTCTTGCGGCCCGCCAGACGTCTTGCGGCCCGCGACCGAGATCTTTCTACTCTCTTGCGGCCCGCGAGAGAGGCGCGATCCGGGAAAACTCGTTTAAAGCTTGTTGATTGGTCAAGTTTGTGTTTCTTACATTAATTACCCTCAACTACCATCCTCCCAAACTTTACCTATAAATACCCCATCCCATTTCACTTTCAACTCACACCTCATTTCTCTCTTCTCTTCTTTAAAGGCTCAAAGAGCTCTTCTCTCTAATCAAGTGAGTTCTAACTCACCTCTCTCTCTTTTCTTTCTTTCTTTACCTTTGGAATGTTCCATAAGTCTTCCATGGAAGACTAATTTGGAACATCACCAAGCTTAAGGACCCAAGTATAAGAACATTATTGTTTTATTAGGGTTTTACCCACAATTGTTGTATCCTTCCAAGCTTGACTTGAGTTGGTAGTGTGTGATCCATTTGAAGCCTTGGCTATCCTACTTTCGATCCACCACCTCACTTGATATTTTCGTTTACTTTTGTCTTTACTTTTTATCTTTAAACTTACTCAGACCATCCTTTTTCGTCCTTGTGACGACTTGTGCAATGGTAAACTATACGAGACGTTTTTAAAGGGAAGGTTATCCTCCTACCTCCATAGTGAGTACACTTGACCCATTTTCCTTTTACACATTTTGGGTTGCAACATGTTATCATACAAAAACACACAAATACACACTACATGCTTTATACACTCAGTCCTTTATACATGCTTGTTGTTATGCTTTGGTTCATGCTAAATTCATACATGCTTTTGTCATTAACATAGCTAGCCCCAAAATTAACATATATAGCGCTATAGAAGTAGCACACCGCCCGTTGGGGTATTGTTAAGTCTTAAAGCTGATTCATTCTTGTTACATTCATACTTTAGTCTCGTTACTTCATGTGAAGTGGGATTAATACATTTTTGGACACTTGGGTTTGTCAATTAAAGTATTGCATGCTAGCTTACCTTACATACAATTGCCATGTGGTTTGAGTAAATTCTTTTATACTTATGCTATGTATTACAAACTTGTGTACTCGCCAACACTTGTTGTATTAACCTTTTATTTGTAACATGTTGCAATTAAAGATGTTGATCATGATGGAACTTGGTAGGAATAGCTTAGAAACTCACCTTAGAATATTAAGAAATGTTGTTTTCATATTTCTTTCTTTTTGTTTTGACAATTTTTTTTGGAAACGAAATTGGTTTATTTAAATTATTGTCGAAATATGTGTATGAGTGATGAGCAATCTTTTTGGTCTCACTCTGATGTTTCCGCAAGCGGTTGGGGTAGGTGGAATGGACAATGGAATGGTGGGGTTGGTGGGGGTGATAGTGTAGTGGTGGTGGTCATGGTGGGGGTGGTGGTGGTGATGATGGTGGTGGGGTTGGTGGGCATAGTAGTTGTATGAGCAGCATGTGGGGTCTCTAGCTCTCAAATCCTCCGATAACATTCATGGAGGTCTGAATGTCGTGAGACATCATCATCGCCTCCAAGTAGCCGGAGGGAGGTGAGAGGGATGGTAAGAGTAAGACGGGCTCATGCCCAGTGGGGTTATAAGGGTATGCATGCTGCACAGGTAGTGTGGGACGGGTGGTATACATGTGAGGTGGTCCACCTGAGGGAGAGGGTCCAGCCAGGTGAGAGTGCCCAGCAGCATAAGGTTCGTGTTAGGGTGGTAGTGGACCCTCCAGTTGAAAAAACGGGGGTGGCTGTTTAGGGTAATTTAGGGTACCACTCAAGGAGTAGTGTCGTGCGGGGTCCAGTATACGAAGCGGGTCCAGGGATAGGGGCATCAACAGAAAAGGGGGCAACATGGGCAAGTGAGGTTGAAGGTGGGGGGTGTATCGATGAGGGTGGAGCTCGGGGGGCAGAAGAAGAGCATCCTTCGATAAGTGCTCCCTCTCGGTAGCGGCTGAGGATGACAAGATATCGACAACGGATATGACGGGGGGATGGGTATCTCAAGGAAGGCTATGTCGTCGAAGACCTCGCCGTCTCCGAGCTCGTCCTCTAAATGGTCGACGTGGAATACGGGAATGTCATCATCATCATCATCCAGGTCGATAACGGGAGGGAAATGGCTAAAGGTAGGCCTAGGTGTACTATCGCGTGCTCTCACTCACGGTGACCATAGATGATCATGTCATGCGGGGGCTGCGGAATACCAACACATCATCTCCCTGTGGGGTTACGTCCGCCACGGTTTGGGTAGGACAAAAGATTGAAAATCGTGAGGGTCCCATTGTCAGAGACCTCGTGGTCAGCCCGTCCTCATGGGGTATTGGCCTCTCATCTGGGGTATGGCCTTAGTGTGGTGGTCGTTATCCATCTTCGGCAACCACTCCATCGAATCCTCCTTGTAGTCACGAAGAAGGCTGGTCTTGGAAATAATCCGTACAATGCATATATATTTTAGTTTTATTATTTTATTTGATATTTTTATATAATCATAAATTCTGTTGTTTTTTTTGTTCTTTTGTTACACATGTGATTCTTAATGTTTTGTATCTATTCCTTTATAGACTAATTCAAGTAATATTCCCTTGTTCATTACGTATGGCTGAGATCGCGTGATTAGATCCTCGTGTTATCATGACACAATGGAAACCTTTTGTCTTTTTGTCATATTTTGAAAATTAGTTTTTTTGAAGTTTAAACTTTGTTTTCACGGGAGAGTCCTTAGGTTGAGACCAAACTTAGTAAAAGTTTTTCCCCGGTTCAATAAATCAAAGCTCTGAACCAATCTGTCACACCCTGGTCGTAAGCATAAGTGCAAATCGTGTGACTAATAAGGTAATCATTGCATCCAATCGTCTAAACAAAATTATATTCAAAAGCGATGCCATAAATATGATTTTGAAACATAAGTTTACAAGTTCCCAAAGTGAGATTACAAGTTTCAGACTAGGTTATAATGTTATCCCAAAAGATAGATATTAAGGTACATTACATTTTGAAACCAAAAGACGTTATTGACATTTTGACTCCTTATATTACTCATACGAGGTTGGGATATTAAGAGGCAATTTATCCAAAAAGGCATCGTTTTCATGTTCATTCCCATTTCCCGTAGCCTTTTACCGAACCCAAACGCCTTGCATTCCCTAAAATACATGCAATTTTTAAAAGTCAACAAAAGTTCGCGAGTTCATGTAGTTTATTGTTTTCATATGAAAGGTCATGTTTTGTAATCCAGAAAGAAATTCTTAGTTATGTTATTAGCATTCATGAGTTTAAGGATCTATCAATGTGTAGCGAGCAACACTAATATATGTGCCAAAAAAAAACAGTACCCAAACTGAAGACAACTTTGACATCATTGAGATCAACAAAAAGCACTCCTAAGGTATACCACCAGGAGGGGGGAACACGCCTCAAACTCAATACCTTTTGCACCTTGGGTTACTAATGATTTAATGGTTACTATATCAATCATCCTACTTATGCACATTGATCGTGTTATCATCCAACCCCTAGCTAACTTGTTATGACATCTATTTCCCCTCGATTGTTTTTAAACAAAACTTTCAAATATTTGAAGGGAGGGACAAGAACTCACTGTTTTGGCATTCCGTAAGTCGTACAATTGAAAACTTGAGCGTCCGTACACGTGTGTAACCACATTTGTACTAACTTTATTAGCCACGTAGGTCTTGTTGGACCTCGTACAAGTTAACATCTTGAATTCTTTTACGTATTCATTCATTATATTAGAACAACTTAATTGATTTTATAGTGTTGGTAGTTTGTTTGTTCGATTATTATATATATATATATATATTGTCATGTATTTAGTCCAGTATGAACAGGCATCGCCCTTCATACGCCTCGTGCACGCGTGTCATTGGGCCTAGCACATGTCTTTATGTATTTAGGCCTAGCCCATGCTTTTATGTGGTTGGGCATAGCACATGTATTTTATGGAATTGGGCCATGCCCATGTTTTTATGTTATTGGGTCTTGCCCATGTATTTTATGGAGTTGGGCCTTGCCAATGTATTTTTGTTATTGGGCCTTGCCCATGTATTTATGTTATTAGGCCTAGCCCGAAATAATTATATGAGTCATATTGTTTATAATCTTACACTTGGTAATATTTACAAAGTATGGAATTTATAAGTATTCCCATATACTTATATATAATTACTTGGAAATTTTTACATATTTTAACTTTCCGGATTTTGTTATCGGAAATATATATATATGTGTATATATATATATATGTGTGTGTATATATATATATATTCGTCAAGTTTCTAAAAACACATTATTTTTAGACGTGTCGTCGTAGTTGTTTAATATATATATTTTCGTGTCAAAAATCGCCCAAGTGTCATGGTAGCTCCTCGTAGTAGCGATATGCCAATTTGTCATTGGTGACGATATATGTATTCCTTTATTTATTGGATAATTTATAGGTCATACTTGTCGTTATGAGATATATATTATATATTAGGAATATATTTTTATAAGTCTGTCCGTAGCCCGAATTGCCCGCTCGTCCGATTATCCGTTTAAGGATATAATATAAGTAGGGTTTATATGTATACCCAATGTCTTAATCTATCGTTACGATTCTAATGGGTAGACCACCCATGAAAACACATCAACCTGAATGGGTATTATAGTGTCAAAAATGAGTATTAAGTCTAGATGATTACTTTCCCATATAAACTACTTTATCGTCCTTCAATTCCAAACTCTTTATTATCATTCGAAAACTTACCAAACCATTCTTCCTCTTGTAGGATAACTTGGTGATCAATCCATCCTCCAACCTCTTCACGGGACTAACAAGTGGAAGCTTGCAAAACCAGAGTACACTTGACCCATTTTCCTTTTACACATTTTGGGTTGCAACATGTTATCATACAAAAACACACAAATACACACTACATGCTTTATACACTCAATCCTTTATACATGCTTGTTGTTATGCTTTGGTTCATGCTAAATTCATACATGCTTATTGTCATTAACTTAGCTAGCCCCAACTTAACATATATAGCGCTATAGGAGCAGCACACCACCCGTCGGGGTATTGTTAAGTCTTAAAACTAATTCATTCCTGTTACATTCATACTTTAGTCTCGTTACTTCGTGTGACGAGGGACACATACATTCGTGTGGACACTTGGGTTTGACAATTAAGTATTGCATGCTAGCTTACCTTACATACAATTGCAATGTGGATTTGAGTAAATTCTTTTATACTTATGCTATGTATTACAAACTTGTGTACTCGCCAATACTTGTTGTATTGACCTTTATTTTTAACATGTTGCAGGTTAAAGATGTTGATCATGATGGAACTTGGTAGGAATGGCTTAGAAACTCACTTAGAATATTAAGAAATGTTGTTGTCATATTTGTTTCTTGTTGTATTTGACAATTTGTTTTGGAAATGAAATTTGGTTTATTTAAATTATTGTCGCAAATAGTGTTATGAGTGATGAGCAATCTATTTCGTCTCACTCCGATGTTTCCGCCATCGGTTGGGGTGTGACAGATTGGTATCAGAGCCATAACTATAGGGAATTAGATAGAATTCCCATGTTTGATCTAGTCTATAGTTCTAAGTACCCGTTTTGACCATTCTTGTTTATGCTTAAAACTTTATGCTTCCCACTTTGCTTCTCCTCTTTTTCTTTTGGTCTTAATACATATACATGATGTCTTTCCTAAGGCATTTTTACACAATACACACTGGAAGACTTGAAGACACTCATACAAACGAGACGATCTCACCAAAATAGGGGTGAAACCCACACTTTGGTGATCACTCTCAATCCGCGTATTCGATTTTTCACAAAATTACGCCATCAAGTTAGGAGTGATATCCATACCTTGATGGAAAATTTCCATTTCATGCTCTAGAGGACCCTTACCAACGAGTCGGAATTTGCACCTCGTTTGGTAAGTACCAACCACACTTATGGTACGATGTTGTCGAGTTAGGGGTGAAACCCACACCTTGTTAATTTCCTCGATTTTCGATCTCGCCAAAGTTTCGATTTTTCGATCGATTAGATACGTGTAGTAACTGGAAGGGCAAAATGTCGTTAATCGCTCATTGACGAGAGCATTTTACCTATAGGCCAAAGCACGTTCCTCTAATTTGAAAGGATCTTTGATTTACTTTGGAATAGTCGACGCCTCTCAACCCAAGGCACTCTAATGTTTTTACTAAGCCTATCTTTTATGTTATCTCAATTTTTATGTGATTTTTATATTTGTTAGCTCGATCATTTCAATCCCGATGAATTCGCACGTTTATCACAATCAAAAAACAATAATAATCCTCGCAAACCAACAAAATTTATACTCTTTATGCAATCTCATGTGTTCAAATTTTTGTGATACTTATGTGAAATTATATGTGTTATTTGCATGACCGATGTGATATTTTACCTTACCCCACGATCAAGTCTCATCCTTTCCTATCCCTTAGATGTCTTCGCAAAACTCTGGCGCAAGATTGAAGTCAAGCGCTAACTCCAACTCAATGTCATTGTATGAGATTCATGGCGACATCGTTAGCAAAGTTCAACCCCCGCCCAACGCTGAATCGCCCCATACCTCCGTTGATTCAAAGGTGGAGTCACCTAAGATGACGTTTACCCATAAGCAATTTTGCTCGTGTAACCCTTTACCATTCACCGGCGAAGGGGACGCCACTCAGTTGCTTCAATGGTTTGACGCCATTGAGGTGACATTCCTTCAAAGTGGATGTCCTGACAACTTGCAAACGCTAAATGCAACGGGTGTTTTCCGATCGAGGGCTCTTGATTGGTGGACCTCCGAACGCAATGTTTGGGAACGACGCCGCGCACGCCCTTCCTTGGGCTGATCTCAAAAAGCTGATGAGGGACGAGTTTTGTCCTCCACACGAGCTTCGAAATCTAGAGAATGAATTCTGGAATTTGAAGCAAGTGGGGAACGACAATGCCGGCCTCACTACTCGCTTCAAGCAGTTAAGTGCACTTTGCCCTGGTCAAGTCGACACACTCGACAAGGCTATCGCAAAGTACATTGAATGCCTACCCCAAACCATCGCCGACCTAGTCGAAGCCGCTACACCCAAAACCCTCGAAGATACCTACCGCCTCGCCGCCAAGTTCAACAACAACCGCATCATTCGAGAAGCCTCCAACAAACCCACACTAAAGAACGTACACCAAGATACCACCGAAACCACCGAAGAGCCTACCCCATCCAAGCCACCTTGGAGCCACAACAAGGGTAAGAAGCGGAAGGCTTCTAACCAAAATTATGCGGTCGTCTCTCCGCAAAACCCAACACCTTTACAATCCGCCTCAACCCTAGAACCACCAAGAAAGGGCTATACCAGCTCATGGCCCAAGTGTAACCAATGCTCCTACCACCATCCCGCCAACACCCCGTGTCGCAAGTGCGCAACCTGTAATAGGTTTGGGCATTTTTCCGACTGTTGTCACCATAACCTAAAGCCTACCCAAGACCAACCTACCAATGCAAACCCTACCCTGAACCTACCTCAACCTCCAGCCACTACCAATTGTGCATGCTTCAAATGTGGCGATCCAAACCATTTTGCCAACGCCTGTCCCCAATCCATCAATCAGCAACAACAACAGTCGCGTCAACCTCAACAAGCTCGAGGCAGAACATTCGTGATCACCACCGCTCAAGCGCAAAATGCTAATGATGTCATAACCGGTACATTTCTCGTTAACAACGTCTATGCTTCTTGTCTTTTTGATACTGGTGCGGATAAGTGTTTTTTATCCATTGAATTCGAACCCATGCTTAAGTGTAAACACTCTAAACTGCCAAAATCGTTCGAAGTCGAAGTCGCTAACAGAAAATCTATCACCGTCGATTCCATTCTTTCCGATTGTTCTTTGAATCTTAACGATCATGTGTTTTCAATTGATCTCATACCCATGCGAATGGGAAGTTTTGATATCATAGTCTCAGTCGAGTCCGTGCTGAAGTTGTTTGTTCGGAGAAATTCATTCGTCTTCCTCTTCCAAATAAAGATTTCTTACACGTCTATGGCGAGAAACCTTCTAAAGGTCTCAAACTTATGTCGTGTATCCAAGCGAACAAATACTTGCGTAAGGACTACTTTGCCTTTCTTGCTCACATTGTAGAAAAGAAGGACAAGGGTCCAAGCGTAAGTGATATTCCTGTTACTTGTGAATTTCCTGACGTTTTTCTATAGGATCTTCCTGGTCCGCCTCCTCCTCGTTCTGTTGACTTCCGAATCGATCTCATTCCTGGCGCAACTCCTGTTGCGAAATCCCCTTATCGTCTAGCACCTTCGGAGATGCAATAACTATCTAGCCAACTTCAAGAACTTCTTAATAAAGGCTTTATACGTCCTAGTACTTCTCCTTGGGGCGCTCCCGTCCTATTCGTCAAGAAAAAGATGGATCATTTCGGATGTGTATCGACTATCGTGAGCTCAATAAGCTTACGGTCAAAAACCGATATCCTCTTCCTTGCATTGACGATCTCTTCGATCAATTGCAAGGCGCAACTTGCTTTTCAAAGATCGATCTCCGTTCTGGCTACCATCAACTTCAAGTCCTCGAAGAAGATGTACCCAAAACCGCATTTCGTACACGCTATTGACACTACGAGTTCGTAGTCATGCCTTTTGGCTTGACCAACGCAACCGCCGTGTTTATGGATTTATTGAATCACGTGTGCAAGCCGTATCTCGATCGTTTCGTGATCATCTTCATCGACGATATCCTTATCTATTTTAAGACACAAGAAGAGCACGAGCGACACTTGCGTCATATCCTCAGCTATTGCGTACCGAACAACTTTACGCCAAATTATCAAGTTCAATTTCTTGGTCATGTTGTCAATAAACTTGGTATCCATGTTGACCCTGCGAAAATCAAAGTCGTAAAGAATTGGATAGCTCCTAAGTCTCCATCCGAAATCCGTTCGTTTCTTGGTCTAGCTGGTTACTATCGGCGTTTTATCTCGAATTTCTCCAAGATCGCCATTCCTCTCACTTCTTTGACCCAAAATAAAAAACCTTTTGTTTCGGGTCCCGAACAAGAGGAATGCTTCCAAACCCTCAAAGGCATGCTTTGTAATGCTCCCATTCTAGCTCTTCCCGATGGTAACGACGACTTTGTTGTGTATTGCGATGCTTCGAAACAAGGTCTTGGTTGCATCCTCATGCAACGAGATAAAGTTATCGCTTACGCGTCGAGATAACTCAAAATACATGAGAAAAACTACACTACCCACGACCTTGAACTTGGTGCAGTGGTTTTTGCATTGAAGATATGGCGACACTACCTTTATGGTACAAAGTGTACGGTCTTCACCGACCATAAGAGCCTACAACACATCCTCAAAGGGATTATGTACTTTCTTGACCGTATTTGGATCCCGAACCGTGGAAACCTTCTCACCCTTTGGATGAGTGAAGCTCATAAATCTCGATATTCCATTCACCCAGGCGCTGATAAGATGTATCATGACCTTCGTACGTCCTATTAGTGGCCTGGTATGAAGAAAGATATCGCCTTCTACGTCTCAAAATGCCTTACTTGTTCTAAGGTAAAAGCCGAGCATCAACGTCCCTCTGGCTTGCTCGAACAACCCAAAATTCCTGTTTGGAAATAGGAGAGCATTGCCATGGACTTCATTACCAAGCTTCCTCGTACATCGTCTGGTCACGATAGTATTTGGGTCATTATTGACCATTTGACCAAATCCACTCATTTCCTCCCTATACGTGAAGATGTCAAGGTCAAGAAATTGGCTATACGGATGAAATCATTTGGCAAACTTTTCAAAAATCTCTTGGTACTCATCTCAATCTTAGTACTGCTTTCCATCTTCAATCTGATGGACAAACTGAGCGTACTATCTAAACCTTAGAGGATATGCTTCATTCTTGCGTAATCGATTTTGGTGGCAACTGGGATATGCACTTGCCTTTGATCGAATTCTCATACAATAAAAGTTATCACACGAGTATTCAAATGGCACCCTTCAAAGCATTGTATGGTCGTAAGTGCCGATCGCCTATTTTTTGGCACGAGATCGGGGAAGCTCAAATCACCGGTCCCGAGCTTATACACGAAACGAAGGACAAGATCTTACAAATTCGAGACAACTTACTCAAAGCCCGAAGTTGACAAAAGAGTTATGCGGAATAAACGACGCAAACCGTTGGAATTCAACGTGGGTGATTATGTACTTCTCAAGGTATCCCCTTGGAAGGATGTAGTTCGATTTGGTAAGAAAGGCAAACTCGCTTCTTGCTATGTAGGTCCTTTCAAAATTTTAGAAAGGACTGGCAAGGTAGCATATCGACTGGATCTACCTCAAGAACTCAACAACATTCATCCTACGTTTCATGTTTCAAACTTGAAGAGTGTCTAGCTGACTAAGGATTTCAGGTTCCACTCGAAGATCTTCAAATCAACGAAACTCTTCACTTCGTGGAGAAACTAGTCGAAATCATGGACCGATGAATCAAGAAATTGAGGCGCAGTCGAATTCCCATAGTCAAGGTTCGATGGGAAGGTAAACGTGGCGCTGAATTTACTTGGGAACTCGAAAATGATATGAAGACTAAGTACCCGTACCTGTTCGTTACACCTTCCTCTGAATAAATTTCAGGACGAAATTTCCTAATGGAGGGAGACTGTAACGCCTCGCTTTTTCATACTTTCCTTATTTAGAAAGTATTGTTCTATTTCTATTTTTAGAAACTTGTATTCGTACTTCCTTTCCCAATCTTGTAACCCGAGACTTGAACCGTAATAAAGGTTATACTTGATACGTGCTTGTTTTTTTTTACATTCAATCGTTTAATTCATGATTACTACTTATATACGTACAAGATTCATGCATTCGATAAATACATTCATATTATGCTTAAAAACATGCAAAAACCGTTATAAAACTATGTTTAAGGGCTAAAAGTGATAAAAACCAAAGAACATTCTGGAATACCCTCCCTCGCACCGCGCGACCGACCCACTCCTCCACTCTCACGGCCTGCCATACGTCTCGCGGCCCGCGACCGAGATCCTTCTACTCTCTCGCGGCCCGCGAGAGAGGCGCGATCCGGGAAAACTCGTTTAAAGCTTGTTGATTGGTCAAGTTTTTGTTTCTTACATTAATTACCCTCAACTACCATCCTCCCAAACTTTACCCATTAATACCCCATCCCATTTCACTTTCAACTCACACCTCATTTCTCTCTTCTCTTCTCTAAAGGCTCAAAGAGCTCTTCTCTCTAATCAAGTGAGTTCTAACTCACCTCTCTCTCTTTTCTTTCATTCTTTCTTATTACTTGGAGTACCTTTGGATGTCTCCATAAGTCTTCCATGGAAGTCTAATTTGGAACATCACCAAGCTTAAGGACCCAAGTATAAGAACATTATGGTTTTATTAGGGTTTTACCCACAAGTGTTGTATCCTTCGAAGCTTGACTTGAGTTGGTAGTGTGTGATCCATTGGAAGCCTTGGCTATCCTACTTTCAATCCACCACCTCACTTGATATTTTCGTTTACTTTTGTCTTTACTTTTTATCTTTAAACTTACTCATGACCATCCTTTGTCGTCCTTGTGACGACTTGTGCAACGGTGAACTATACGAGAGGTTTTAAAGGGAAGGTTATCCTCCTACCTCCATACATGACTTCTATGATTCTACATGTCGTTTATTATTTATTTATTACATATACTATGTAAATATGTATATGCACTTATACTAACCGAACTTTTGACGGTAATCACATGGTTATCGTCATGGTACTAGGTTACATCACCTACGTACCTAATCTCTCATACGATTCTAATGGGTAGACCACCTATGAAAACACATCAACCTGAATGGGTATTATAGTGTCAAAAACGAGTATTAAGTCTAGATGATTACTTTCCCATATAAACTACTTTATCGTCCTTCCGTTCCAAATTCTTTATTATCATTCGAAAACTTACCAAACCATTCTTCCTCTTGTAGGATAACTTGGTGATCATTCCATCCTCCAACCTCTTAACGGGACTAACAAGTGGAAGCTTGCAAAACCGTGAGTAAACTTGACCCATTTTCCTTTTACACATTTTGGGTTGCAACATGTTATCAAACAAAAATACACAAATACACACTACATGCTTTATACACTCAATCCTTTATACATGCTTGTTGTTATGCTTTGGTTCATACTAAATTCATACATGCTTATTGTCATTAACTTAGCTAGGCACAACTTAACATATATAGCGTTATAGGAGTAGCACACCGCCCGTCGGGGTATTGTTAAGTCTTAAAGTTGTATCATTCTTGTTGCATTCATACTTTAGTCTCGTTACTTCATGTGACGAGGGACACATACATTCTTGTGGACACTTGGGCTTACCTTACATACAATTGCCATGTGGATTTGAGTAAATTCTTTTATTCTTATGCTATGTATTACAAACTTGTGTACTCGCCAATACTTGTTGTATTGACCTTTATTTTTAACATGTTGCAGGTTAAAGATGTTGATCATGATGGAACTTGGTAGGAATGGCTTAGAAACTCACCTTAGAATATTAAGAAATGTTGTTGTCATATTTGTTTCTTGTTGTTTTGGAAATGAAATTTGGTTTATTTAAATTATTGTCGCAAATAGTGTTATGAGTGATGAGCAATCTATTTCGTCTCACTCAG
This sequence comes from Scalesia atractyloides, assembly GCA_947069175.1. NCBI lineage: Eukaryota > Viridiplantae > Streptophyta > Magnoliopsida > Asterales > Asteraceae > Scalesia > Scalesia atractyloides. The sequence continues at coordinate 24,275,664 of CAMTDV010000116.1, read as the reverse complement.
ATGTTTCCGCCATCGGTTGGGGTGTGACAACGAGTGATGGAATGGACAATGGAATGGTGGGGTTGGTGGGGTGATAGTGGTAGTGGTGGGGGTGGTGGTGGTGATGATGGTGGTGGGGTCGGTGGTGTAATAGTAGTGGTATGAGCAGGATGCTGGGTTCCTAGCTCTCAAATCCTCGGATACATCATGGAGGTCAGAATGTTGTGAGGCATCATCATCGCCTCAAAAGTAGCCGGAGGGAGGTGAGAGGGATGGTAAGAGTAAGACGGGCTCATGCCCAATGGAGGTATAAGGGTATGCATGTTAGCAGCAGGTAGTGTGGGACGGGTGGTATACATGTGAGGTGGTCCACCTGAGGGTGAGGGTCCAGCCAGGTGACAGGGCCCAGCAGCATAAGGGTCGTGTATAGGGTGGTAAATGGACCCTCCAGTGAAAAACGGGGGTGGCTGTTTAGGGTAATGTGGGGTACCACTCAAGGAGTAGTGTCGTGCGGGTCCAGTATATGAAGCGGGTCCATGGATAGGGGCATCAGCAGAAAAGGGGTCAACATGGGCAAGTGAGGTTGAAGGTGGTGGGTGTATCGGTGAGGGTGGAGCTCGGGCGGCAGAAGAGGCATCCTTCGATAAGTGCTCCCTCTCGGCAGCGGCTGAGGATGACAAGATATCGACAACGGATATGACGGGGGGGATGGTATCCAAGGATGGCTATGTCGTCGAAGACCTCGTCGTCTCCGAGCTCATCCTCTAGATGGTCGACATGGAATACGGGAATGTCATCATCTCATCATCATCCAGGTCGATAACGGGAGGGAAAATGGATAAAGGTAGGCTTAGGTGTACTATCACGTGTTCTCACTCACGGTGACCATAGATGATCACGTCATGCGGAGGCTGCGAAATAGCCAACACATCATCTCCCTGTGGGGTGTCATCCGCCACGGTGTCGGGGAGGACAAAAGGTTGAAAATCGTCGAGCTCCTTGTCGTCAGAGACCTCGTGGTCGGCCCCGTCCTCATGGGGTATGGCCTTAGTGTCAGTGTCGTATCCGTCTTCAGCACGCACTCCATCGAATCCTCCTTGTAGCTCAATGAAGAAGGCATGGTCCTGGAAAATAATCCGTACAATGCATATATATGTTAGTTATTAATTATTACTTATGATATATTTTATATTAATCAGTAAATCTAATGTTGTTTTTTTGGTTCTTTTGTTACATATGTGATTCTTAATGTTTTGTATCTATTCCTTATAGACTAATCAAGTAATATTCCCTTGTTCATTACGTCTGGCTGAGATCGCGTGATAGATCCTCGTGTTATCGTGACACAATGGAAACCTTTTGTCATTTTTGTCATATTTTTGAAAATAGTTTTTTGATGTTATAAACTTTGTTTTCATGGGAGAGCCCTTAGTGATTGAGACCAAACTTAGTAAAAGTTTTTCCCCGTTTCAATACAATCAAAGCTCTGATACTAATCTGTCACACCCTGGTCGTAGCAGAAGCGCAATCGTGTGACTATAAGGTAATCATTGCATCCAATCGTCTAAACAAATATATATCAACAGCGATGCCATATATATGATTTGAAACAAAAGTTTACAAATTCCCAAAGTGAGATTACAAGTTTCAGACAAGGGTGTAATGTTATCCCAAAAGATAGATATTAAGGTACATTACACTTTGAACCAAAAGACCGTTTTCATCAAAAAAGCATATTGACGTTTTGACTCCTATATACTCATACGAGGTTGGGATATAAGAGCAAGTTATCCAAAAAGGAAGTCGTTGTCATGTTCATTCCCATTTCCCGTAGCCTTTCACCGACCCACGCCTTGCATCCTAAAATACATGCAATTTTTAAAAGTCAACAAAAGTTGGCGAGTTCATGTAGTTATTGTTTTCCTATTGAAAGGTCATGTTTGTAATCTAGAAATGAAATCTTAGTATGTTATTAGCATTCATGGAGTTTAAGGATCTATCAATGTGTAGCGAGCAACCTAACATATGTGCCAAAAGTCAGTACCCAAACTGAGACAACTTTGACATCATTGAGATCACAAAAGCACTCCTAAGGGTATACCAACCAGGAGGGGAACACGCCTCAAACTCAATAGATCTACACCTTTTGCACCTTGGTCACTAAGTGATTAATGGTTACTATTATCATCATCCTACTTACGCACATTGATCGTGTTATCATCCAACCCCATAGCTAACATACCGTTAGTTATGACATCTGTTTTCCCTCGATTGTTTTAAAAACAAAACTTTGAAATATTTGAAGGGAGGGACAAGAACTCACTGTTTTGCATTCCGTAAGTCGTACTATTGAAACTTGAGCGTCCGTACACGTGTGTAACCTACATGTGTACTAACTTTATTAGCCACGTAGGTCTTGTTGGACCTCGTACAAGTTGTTCATCTTGAATTCTTGTTACGTATTCATTCATTATATTAGAACAACTTTATTGTTTTTATAGCGTTTGTAGTTTGTTTGTTCGATATATATATATATATATATATATATATATATATATATATATATATATATATATATATATATATATATATTGTCATGTATTTAATCGTGTATGAACAGGCCTCGCGCTTCATACGCCCTCGTGCACGCGTGTCATTGGGCCTAGTGTCACACCCTCAATTTCCACTTGCGGAGTATTACCGCGAGTCGTGTGATCAAACCAGAATCTCAGACACTAGCAATATCGAACGACTCTATATGATTTATTTAACTTTTTCCGAAAACATTTGTTGTAACCATTCATAGTCATTTTCAAAATATCATAGTTTCAAAGTTTAGCGGAAGCATTAAAATTAAGTAACGGGCGCCAACATAAACGCCAAAACCAAAAAAAATCCCAAACATTATTCGTAAATAAGATTCGATAAAAATGTCTTGATCAAATGCAAGTGAGTGCACCTAGCGCTCCTAGCGTCCTGAGAAACATGTAAAGAAACAAGTGTCAACATTAAAGGAGAGTGAGTTCACAGGTTTTTTTTTATAAGTTCACAAGTTCGGTTTAAAAGATTGTTTTTCCCCGTTATCCCTAACCCGGGATAACGGCATAGTTCCATTATTCCTAACCCGGAATAATAATGTTGGTTCGTAAATAAGTTCAATGTTAACGTGTAGGTAATGAGCCTAAAGTTACGTCACATAAGAGTTCGCGATCGAAGCTGACTGTTGTTGCCTAAGTGTTGCCAGGTCTATCACTGACCATGGCGAAAGTTAGGCCAAATTAATCATCCGTTGACCATTCCCGGTCGGCTAGCGCGACTAGCTCGAGTGGGGCTTGTCGGGCCCAGTAGTACTACCATAATTTCCCCGCTATCTAACCCAATACTAACGATCCGAGAGTTGGTTGAGGACTTCCGTGATAAAGCTACTTAGTGACCATAACATACATTAACATTAACTTAGTTATCGAATAGTTTAACGACGTTAATTTCGCATAACGTAAAAGATAGAGTTTTAGAGCGTATACATGTTTCTCCCCCTGTTGTTCAAAACTGGATAAAATAGGGGCCGTGAACTCACCTTAAATTGCTCGGTTAGAATAACGCAAAAGAAGCAAATGATGGGACCGCTAATCGCGTCCTAACATGCCAACCGATTTAAAGTTAGTGTGTGAACACACTGATAAAAAACCCTACGCATAACTACACAGTGCGGCACACGTAATAACCAATTCGATACCACAATCATGCATGCAAAGTATCATCATACAAAATAATAATCAAACCAACTTGTCATAAACACAGATTAACTCATACAACACTTTGGTACACACTAACGCAAATTATCATGTTTCAGCTTGTACGCTCATAACTGGGCTGTTTTCGAGGATTCTTATAAAATAGTTCCAACGTTCTAAAAATTCCAATATTTTTGCAGGAGATGTCAATTAGAATGTAGAATGTTGTGTAAAATTTTCAAACCTAAATCTTTACCAATTATTTATAAACATTTATATACTAGGCTGCAGTCAGATTCGTTGCTTTCAGACTGCAGTCCACGAGGAAAATTATTTAAAAATCATCGTTCATACAATTAACAAAATTCCAGTGGGAGATTTTCGGAAATTCACGTCTCCAGTTACTGTTCAAATTACCTGACCTAAACCCCTACAGACTATGAGATCTTACTCGATAAACAACCAGCAAATTTTGCAGAATTTACGCAGCTTCAGCTGCTGCACTAAATGACCACTTAAAAATAGCAAACGACCTCAGAAAAATATGAATCTAGCTCCATTAGAAGTGTTTTTTAAAAATACACGTTTTAGGCTTCAGAAAATTCACTTTTCAATAAATAATGATCAGGTTACAGCCAATTGAAGTTGGCTGTAAATGTCAATCAGCAAACTGTTTTCGACTTTTATCGCATTAGAACATGTTTAAACGATCATGACGCTTAGTAATAATGATTAACAACAGGTTGACTTGTCAAATATCATCATATATATCAATATTCATGCAAACCCTAAATATTTATCATGATCTTTATCGCTAAAACGCAGCCTACGATTTTAGTATTCAACATAATATCACAACCACAAAGATTCGCACATTCATCCGAACTAATCATAAATTACCACACTTTTTCATACTAATATGTGACATCCCGGTTTTTCAGGTATCTTAAACGCACTACTTCACGGTTATTCATTCCTACGCTAAATTGATTCGGAGATTTAATTTACACGCTCGAAATAACTACGCTAACTTTGTGAACTTATCAAATGAATTACGTGCTATGTGTATTAAACATTTATAAGTTTGGTGAGTTTTTATGTCATGTTTCGATTTCGTGATTTTTAGTTATAAAAATATATATATAGTAAATAGATAGACGAATCGAACCGAGCCGCGAAACGAGTCGACCTCATTTCCTTGCGACTCAAGGGATTAATCAAAACTTGAGGTTCAAGTTAAAGACCCAAACCGCCCCACCCAAACCCTTGCGGCCGCATGCACCAAACCTCAAACCCTTGATCTTTTTCCTTCCTCCCTTACACTATAAATAGATAAGCATGCATGAGAGTTGTTAACACAAAAAAAGAGGAACCCTAGCTCTAAGATCAGCCGACGGCAGCCTTCCCACTCCTTCTCTCGGTCGCGATTTTCTTCAAAACCCGAATCGACTCCCATCTCGTTCCCGGTTCATTAATCTTCATTGTTAAAGGTTAGGGTTTTCTATTGTTTCGCAAATCATGTTAGGGTTTATGAACTATTGATCATGCTTGTATGTAATGGTAGAATCATGGTATTGAAAGAGTTATGATGTTTAGTTTGATGATTTGTGCAAGAATTGCGATTAAGACGATTAGTTGAATAAAAGGATCATAGGCTGCGTTTTGTGATAAAAAATCATATAATATGGTTAGGGTTTGCATGAGTATGATGTACATGATGATATATGATTGATAAATCTGTTCTTGATCGTTCATATTTAACATCTCGATTGTTTAAGCGTGTTATATTGCGATAAAAGTTGAAAACAGGATGCTAAAGGGTGTTTACAGCCAACTTCAATTGGCTGTAACTTGGTTATTATTTATCGAAAAACGGATTTTCTGAAGCCTAAAACGTATATTTTGAAAAACGCTTCTAATGGAGCTAGATTCATATTTTTCTGAGGTCGTTTGATATTTTGAAGTGGTCAATTAAGTGCAGTAACTGAAGCTGTGTAAATTCTGAAAATTTGTTAGTTTTTTATCGAGTCGGATCTCATAATCTGTAGAGAGTTGAATCACGAAATTTTTACAGAAACTGGAGATGGAAATTTCCGGGAAACTCCCACTGGAATTTTGTTAATTGGATGAATAATGATTTTTAAATAAATTCTTTCGTGGACTGCAGTCAGAAAGCGACAAATCTGACTGCAGCCTAGTATATTTATATTTATGAATAATTGGTAAAATGTTAGGACTTGAAAATTTTATATAAAACTCTACAGTTTAGTTGAAACCTTCTGTAAAAAAATTGGAATTTTTGGAACGTTGGAACTATTTTATAAAAATCCTCGAAAACAGCCTAGTTATGAGCATACAAGCTGAAACTTGATTACTTGCGAATGTGTGTACCAAAATGTCGTATGAGTTGATTTATGTTCATGATAAGTTGGTTTGATCATTATGTTGGTATGATAATACTTTGCATGCATGATTGTGTTTGAAATTGTTATCATGTGTGCCGCATTGTATGATAGTTATGTGTAGGGTTTGTATCAGTGTGTTCACACACTAACTCTAAATCGATTGACTTGTTAGGACGCGATTAGCGGTCCCATCATTTGCTACTTCTGTGTTACACTAACCGAGCAACTAAAGGTGAGTTCACGGCCCCTAATTTTATCCGGTTTTAAACAACAGGGGGAGAAACATGTATACACTCTACAACTTTATCTCTTTACATTATACGAAATTAACGTCGTTAAACTATTCGGTAACTAAGTTAATGTTAATGTACGTTATGGTCACTAAGCAGCTATATCACGGAAGTCCTCGACAAACTCTCGGATCGTTAGTATTGGGTTAGATAGCGGGGAGATTATAAGTAGTACTACTGGGCCCGACAAGTCCCACCCGAGCTAGTCGCGCTAGCCGACCGGGTATGGTCAACGGGTGAATAATTTAGCCTAACTTTCGCCATGGTCAGTGATAGGCCTGGCAACACGGAGGCACAACAGTCAGCTTCGATCGCGAACACTTATGTGACATAACTTTAGGCTAGCTACCTACATGTTAACATTGAACTTAATTACGAAACAACAATATTATTCCGGGTTAGGAATAATGAAACGAAACAACAATATTATTCCGGGTTAGGAATAATGAAACAAACAACAATATTATTCCAGGTTAGGAATAATGAAATCAACATCATTGTTATTCCGGGTTTGGAATAATGGAACTATAACGTTATTCCGGGTTAGGGATAACGGGGGAAACAAACTTATAACCGAACAAATGAGCTTATGAAAACCTGTGAACTCACTCTTCTTTAATGTTGACACTTGTTTCTTTACATGTTTCTCAAGACGCTAGGAGCTCTAGGTGCACTCACTTGCATTGATCAAGACATCTTTTTATCGAGTCTTATTTACGAATATTGTTTGGATTTTTCTTTAGTTTTGGCGTTTGTGTTGGCGCCCGTTCCTTTACTTTACTTTAATGCTTCCGCTCAACTTTAAAACTAATGCTTCCGCTAAACATTGAACCAAACTAAGACAACTTAAAATTAACTATGAATGGTTAAACAAATGATTTTGGAAAACGTATAAACTAATCATATAGAGTCGTTCGATGTTACTAGTGTCTCGGATTCTGGTTTGTTCACACGCCTCGCGGTAACACTCCGCAAGTGGAAATTGAGGGTGTGACAGATTGGTATCAGAGCCTCTAGCTATAGAGAACCAGGTTTGCATTAAAAGTAGACCTAAACTATAGCTGATTACACGACACTAGACTTAGTTTGGCACTGAACTGTGATATCTTGTTATGTGTTGTACCACAACTGTGTTATGTAAAATATAAATGCATAATTGAAATGAATGCAACTCGTAACTAACTACACAACCCAACAGGCAATGTCATCATCATCATCATCCGACAAACTTTTGCAACCAAGGGCGCCGGGGAAGGCACCTATGGTCGAACCCTCACCACCTCATGGCGTGGAGACACGCTCAGCTGCTAGAAAAAGACTCGCTCTCAGAGAGGAGTCGTCCTCACACCCGACCATCGCTATGCCGGTCGAACCAGTTAACTCGTTAGAAGTAGGGAACGACCTACTTAAAGATATGATAAGAAAACAACAGGAACAACTAGAGAGAATGCAGGAAACCATCCTAGCACAGGGATGGATGATACGACAATTAACGGGTAAGACTGGAGAGCTCGAGGGAGAGCAACATGAGAGTAAGTTAGCTCGTAACACTTTAGCTAAAGATCTTCGTGCTGAGCAGCTGAGGGCTAACTGGGTCGAAGACAGAGTTCTTGAGTCCAGCTGGAGAATTCAAGAACTAGAACAGAATCAGGCACCTATACCAGTACCCGCACCAGCACCGGCCCCTCCAGTGCCGGTAGAGGAGGATCTAGAGGAGGATCCTGAGGAGGATCCGGAGGAAGACCCGGCTGTGGAAGCTAGAAACACCGAGGAGGATGACGGCAACGACAGCGATTTGGGAGATGGAGACGTAGAAGACTGATTTGTCTCGCTTATCCCATTTGCTTCCTTCAGTCTATTTATTTTTCTACTTATGTTTAAACTTGAGATTTTATAGTAAACTGATATGTTTGGCTGGCATTTTGTGAGACATTGAAATTTTATTTAATCGAATATTTCTTTTGATTGTTTAATTTATTTGGGTTGACATAATTTGAGGGATTATTTAAGTATGGAATAGGATAACTATATTGGATATATATACTTATCGGTGTGTGTTTATGTTGTCTTGCGAAGATCTAAAATGGCAACTGGACGTCGCGGAAACCTCAACATGACACCCGAAGAATTGGCCGCAATGATCCAAGAACACGTGAATGCTGCTCTGGCAGGTGTGCAAAACCAACCAGCAGGTAACCATTATTAAATTTTCATGGGAAAATCTAATAGTTGGGCTAGTAGACTTTCTCGCTGACTACCTGTCCTCTGTCAGCAGGAGGGGGTCTTAACCCCTACAAGATGTTCCTCGATGCGAAACCGAGCAAATTCACGGGTGCAGAAGGACCCATAGGACTGGTCCGCTGGATTGAAAAGTCCGAATCAGTGTTCGAAATGTGCAATTGTCTGGAGGCCAACAAGGTCAAGTATGCTGCCTCAACGTTGGAGGATGGGGCACTAACTTGGTGGAATGCACAAGTCCAAACGCGTGGACTTATTGCTGCAAACGCAATGGCCTGGGCCGAGTTTAAGGCCCTAATCAAAGAGGAGTACTGTCCGCGAGACAGGGATCAGCAGTTGGAGCAAGCATTATGGAACCACAAGATGGTGGGATCTGAAATTGAAGCATACGCAGCGAAACATCATGACCTGGTATTTCTATGTCCCGATCTGGCCAACACAGTAGAGAAACGACTCGAGTTTTACCTTGGGGGTCTAGTCCCCGAGATCCAGGGCATGGTAATGGCTAGCAACCCTGTGACTGAGCATCAAGCGATTAGGTTGGCGCACAAACTCACCGATAAGGCGGTGGAACAAAAGAAGTTGCCATCTCAGGGTGCAACTGAAGTGGTCCCTAATAATAAAAGAAAATTTGAAGACTCGTCTGCTCGACAGTCTTCGTCAGCCCAGCCACAACAAGGGAACCAGAAACGGTTCAATAATTTCAACAGCAACCGGGGTCATAATAATCAGCCCACCAACAACACCCAGAACACAAGCGGCTATGTGGGTCGAAAGCCACAATGTAATCGTTGTAACCTTCATCATCACGGCCCTTGTGCCGGAAATCGCTGCCAACGATGTGGCAAAGTGGGACACGCGGCAAAGGATTGTCGTGGGGAGATCATGTCCCGACAAAATCAAAATCAGCACCAGGGTCAGCAGCAGGGTATTAACAAGGGGTGCTATCAGTGTGGTAGCACTGCCCACAGCTTTGTAACAACAACAACAATGGTGGGAACCACAACAACAACAATGGGAATGGTGGCACAGGAGGTGCCAAAGGTCGTGCATTTACGCTAGGCCGCGGAGAGGCCAGAAACGACTCGAACGTGGTCACCGGTAAGTTTCCCCTTAACGAACATTTTGCTACTGCACTTTTTGATACGGGTGCGGATAAGAGTTTTATATCAGAGTCTTTTAGGAAGAACCTAAATCTCACGCCTAAACCCCTAGAGACCCCTTACGTCATAGAACTAGCCGATGGTAAATCTATAGATGTGACCCATTTAGTATCCGGCTTTCAACTCAAACTCGCGGGTCACACCTTTACCATTGATCTGATGACAACTACCCTGGGTAGTTTTGACGTGGTAGCCGGAATGGACTGGCTATCCGACGTCCGAGCCGAAGTTCGTTGTTTCGAGAAAGCTATCCGTATTCCGCTCTCTAACGACGAAATCTTGACGGTGCAAGGCGAGAAGGCAGGCGCCGTCACAAACATCATCTCTTACATGCAAGCACAGAAGTATCTTCGGAGGAAGAACTCCTCCGCCTTTCTCGCACTGGTCACCGAACAGCCTAAGGACGAGAAGCGTATAGAAGATATCCCCGTCATCCGTGATTTTTCCGATGTATTTCCAGAGGAGTTACCTGGTCTTCCACCACATCGACAAGTAGAATTTGAAATTGAATTGGCGAACCATGCAACTCCCATGGCCAAGGCCCCATACCGCCTAGCTCCAGCCGAGCTACAAGAGCTGTCTACCCAACTTCAGGAATTGTTAGAAAAAGGATTTATCCGACCCAGTACTTCGCCATGGGGAGCTCCGGTCCTTTTTGTCAAGAAGAAGGACGGGACCTTCCGCATGTGAATCGACTACAGGGAACTCAATAAGGTTACTGTCAAGAACCGATACCCATTACCTCGCATCGACGATCTCTTCGACCAACTTCAAGGGTCAAGCTACTACTCCAAGATTGATCTACGGTCCGGTTATCACCAGTTACGCATTAGGGAGGAGGATATTACTAAGACGGCATTTCGTACTCGGTATGGCCATTATGAGTTCTTGGTCATGCCCTTCGGTCTCACCAACGCACCCGCGATGTTCATAGACCTCATGAACCGCGTGTGTAAACCGTATCTCGACAAGTTTGTCATTGTGTTCATCGATGACATACTCATCTACTCTAAAGGTGAAGAAGAACATGCTGAACATCTACGATTACTGCTGGAATTACTTCAACAGGAGAAACTATATGCCAAGCTTTCAAAGTGTGATTTCTGGATTCGGGAAGTTCAGTTCCTCGGGCATATTGTGAATGAAAAGGGTATCCACGTCGATTCCGCCAAGATCGATGCTATCAAGAACTGGGAAGCACCCAGGACACCGACAGAGATCCACCAATTTTTGGGTTTGGCAGGTTACTAAAGACGTTTCATAGAGGGATTTTCAAGGATCGCGCAACCGCTTACCACCCTCACCCAGAAAGGCACCAAGTATGCTTGGGGTGACAAGCAGGAAGCGGCATTTCAATTACTGAAGCAGAAACTTTGTAGTGCACCCATTCTGTCCTTGCCGGAAGGGACTAATGATTTTGTGGTATATTGTGATGCTTCCATTCAGGGATTGGGATGCGTATTCATGCAACGTGATAAGGTCATCGCGTATGCGTCCCGACAATTGAAGGTTCACGAGAAAAACTACACAACACATGACCTGGAATTGGGAGCAGTGGTGTTTGCACTTAAGATTTGGAGACACTACCTATATGGAACAAAGTGCACAATCTATACAGATCACAAGAGCCTCCAACACATCTTTGACCAGAAGGAGTTGAACATGCGACAGCGTCGCTGGGTCGAACGCCTTAATGATTATGAATGTGCCATTCGGTATCACCCGGGTAAAGCTAACGTGGTAGCTGATGCCCTCAGTAGGAAGGAGCACTTGAAACCTCGTCGGGTACGAGCACTACAGTTCACCATTCATTCGAGGTTACCCGAACAGATACGCGACGCGCAGTTAGAAGCAGTTAAAGAAGAAAACATCAAGGCCGAATCGGTGGGAAAAATGGAACGCGATTGGGAAGTAAAACCCAATGGAGCTCGGTATTTCATGAATCGTATATGGGTACCTCTCCACGGAGACCTCAGAAAGCTAGTCATGGACGAAGCTCACAAATCCCGATACTCTGTCCATCCTGGTTCGGATAAGATGTATCAAGACCTTAAAGCCGCGTACTGGTGGCCCAATATGAAAGCGGATATGGCCACCTACGTGAGCAAGTGTTTGACTTGTGCGAAAGTCAAGGTGGAGTATCAGAAGCCATCGGGGCTACTTCAACAACCTGAGATCCCAGTGTGGAAATGGGATCAGATCTCGATGGACTTCATCACTAAACTCCCGCGAACTTTGGGTGGTTGCAATACCATCTGGGTGATCGTGGATCGTTTAACTAAGTCCGCATCGCATCTACATTAAGGAAGTTGTTTCTCGGCACGGAGTGCCAACGTCCATCATCTCAGACAGAGATGCTCGTTTCACGTCCAACTTTTGGCAGTCACTTCAGAAAGCGTTGGGTACACGCTTAGATATGAGCACAGCTTATCACCCTCAGACGGATGGTCAAAGCGAAAGGACCATTCAGACCTTGGAAGACATGCTTAGGGCATGCGTGATAGACTTCGGGAATAGTTGGGAAATCCATCTGCCTCTAGTGGAATTCTCGTATAACAACAGTTACCATACGAGTATATCGGCAGCACCGTTTGAAGCATTATACGGTCGTAAATGTAGATCACCGGTCTGTTGGGCAGAAGTCGATGACAGTCAACTCACAGGCCCTGAGTTGATACTTGAGGCTACTGAAAAGATTGTACAAATCAGAAACCGCATGGCAGCGGCACGAGATCGACAGAAAAGCTACGCTGATCAACGACGCAAACCGCTCGAATTTCAAGTAGGCGACCGCGTCCTACTGAAGGTGTCACCCTGGAAGGGTGTAATCCGCTTTGGGAAACGAGGCAAACTAAACCCATGGTACGTAGGCCTGTTCGTGATCTTGAAACGTATCGGACCCGTAGCTTATCAATTAGACCTTCCTACCTAACTCAGTGGAGTTCACAACGTTTTTCACGTGTCAAATCTGAAGAAGTGTCTATCAGATGAAACCCTGGTCATTCCATTGGATGAGATTCAAGTGGATGAACAACTGCACTTTGTGGAACAACCTATCGAGATCATGGATCGTGAGATCAAGACTCGAAGGCAAAGCAAGATACCGATCGTCAAGGTTCGTTGGGATTCTAAGCGTGGACCGGAGTTCACGTGGGAAAGAGAGGACCAAATGAAAAGCATGGGGATGATGTGACAACTTGGGAATTTCTTGTAATTTCTTGTACCATTGTTAACGAACTAAATCTTTGTGCGTTGCATTCTAAACCTGTGCGTTGCATTCTAAACCGCGTTTACTCAATTTTCGGGACGAAAATTCTTTCAACATGGGGATAATGTGACATCCCGGTTTTTCAGGTATCTTAAACGCACTACTTCACGGTTATTCATTCCTACGCTAAATTGATTCGGAGATTTAATTTACACGCTCGAAATAACTACGCTAACTTTGTGAACTTATCAAATGAATTACGTGCTATGTGTATTAAACGTTTATAAGTTTGGTGAGTTATTATGTCATGTTTCGATTTCGTGATTTTTAGTTATAAAAATATATATATAGTAAATAGATAGACGAATCGAACCGAGCCGCGAAACGAGTCGACCTCATTTCCTTGCGACTCAAGGGATTAATCAAAACTTGAGGTTCAAGTTAAAGACCCAAACCGCCCCACCCAAACCCTTGCGGCCGCATGCACCAAACCTCAAACCCTTGATCTTTTTCCTTCCTCCCTTGCACTATAAATAGATAAGCATGCATGAGAGTTGTTAACACAAAAAAAAAGAGGAATCCTAGCTCTAAGATCAGCCGACGGCAGCCTTCCCACTCCTTCTCTCGGTCGCGATTTTCTTCAAAACCCGAATCGACTCCCATCTCGTTCCCGGTTCATTAATCTTCATTGTTAAAGGTTAGGGTTTTCTATTGTTTCGCAAATCATGTTAGGGTTTATGAACTATTGATCATGCTTGTATGTAATGGTAGAATCATGGTATTGAAAGAGTTATGATGTTTAGTTTGATGATTTGTGCAAGAATTGCGATTAAGACGATTAGTTGAATAAAAGGATCATAGGCTGCGTTTTGTGATAAAAATCATATAATATGGTTAGGGTTTGCATGAGTATGATGTACATGATGATATATGATTGATAAATCTGTTCTTGATCGTTCATATTTAACATCTCGATTGTTTAAGCGTGTTATATTGCGATAAAAAGTTGAAAACAGGATGCTGAAGGGTGTTTACAGCCAACTTCAATTGGCTGTAACTTGGTTATTATTTATCGAAAAACGGATTTTCTGAAGCCTAAAACGTATATTTTTGAAAAACGCTTCTAATGGCGCTAGATTCATATTTTTCTGAGGTCGTTTGATATTTTTAAGTGGTCATTTAAGTGCAGTAACTGAAGCTGTGTAAATTCTGAAAATTTGTTAGTTGTTTATCGAGTCGGATCTCATAATCTGTAGAGAGTTGAATCACGAAATTTGTACAGCAACTGGAGATGGAAATTTCCGGGAAACTCCCACTGGAATTTTGTTAATTGGATGAACGGTGATTTTTAAATAAATTCTTCCGTGGACTGCAGTCAGAAAGCGACGAATCTGACTGCAGCCTAGTATATAAATATTTATGAATAATTGGTAAAGTGTTAGGACTTGAAAATTTTATATAAAATTCTACAGTTTAGTTGAAACCTTCTGTAAACAAATTGGAATTTTTGGAACGTTGGAACTATTTTATAAAAATCCTCGAAAACAGCCTAGTTTTGAGCATACAAGCTGAAACTTGATTGCTTGCGAATGTGTGTACCAAAATGTCGTATGAGTTGATTTATGTTCATGATAAGTTGGTTTGATCATTATGTTGGTATGATAATACTTTGCATGCATGATTGTGTTTGAAATTGTTATCATGTGTGCTGCATTGTATGATAGTTATGTGTAGGGTTTGTATCAGTGTGTTCACACACTAACTCTAAATCGATTGACTTGTTAGGACGCGATTAGCGGTCCCATCATTTGCTACTTCTGTGTTACACTAACCGAGCAACTAAAGGTGAGTTCACGGCCCCTAATTTTATCCGGTTTTAAACAACAGGGGGAGAAACATGTATACACTCTACAACTTTATCTCTTTACGTTATACGAAATTAACGTCGTTAAACTATTCGGTAACTAAGTTAATGTTAATGTACGTTATGGTCACTAAGCAGCTATATCACGGAAGTCCTCGACAAACTCTCGGATCGTTAGTATTGGGTTAGATAGCGGGGAGATTATCAGTAATACTACTTGGCCCGACAAGCCCCACCCGAGCTAGTCGTGCTAGCCGACCGGGTATGGTCAACGGGTGAATAATTTAGCCTAACTTTCGCCATGGTCAGTGATAGGCCTGGCAACACGGAGGCACAACAGTCAGCTTCGATCGCGAACACTTATGTGACATAACTTTAGGCTAGCTACCTACATGTTAACATTGAACTTAATTACGAAACAACAATATTATTCCGGGTTAGGAATAATGAAACGAAACAACAATATTATTCCAGGTTAGGAATAATGAAACGAAACAACAATATTATTCCGGGTTAGGAATAATGAAACAAACAACAATATTATTCCGGGTTAGGAATAATGAAATCAACATCATTGTTATTCCGGGTTTGGAATAATGGAACTATAACGTTATTCCGGGTTAGGGATAACGGGGGAAACAAACTTATAACCGAACAAATGAGCTTATGAAAACCTGTGAACTCACTCTTCTTTAATGTTGACACTTGTTTCTTTACATGTTTCTCAGGACGCTAGGAGCTCTAGGTGCACTCACTTGCATTGATCAAGACATCTTTTTATCGAGTCATATTTACGAATATTGTTTGGGTTTTTCTTTAGTTTTGGCGTTTGTGTTGGCGCCCGTTCCTTTACTTTACTTTAATGCTTCCGCTCAACTTTAAAACTAATGCTTCCGCTAAACATTGAAACCAAACTAAGACAACTTAAAATTAACTATGAATGGTTAAACAAATGATTTTGGAAAACGTATAAACTAATCATATAGAGTCGTTCGATGTTACTAGTGTCTTGGATTCTGGTTTGTTCACACGCCTCGCGGTAAAACTCCCCAAGTGGAAATTGAGGGTGTGACATAATAATCCTACAAACACATAATCATGATCAAGATTACACAAACCCTAGTGTGAATCGCAAAACAATTAAACCCTAACCTTGAAAAGATGATTATTAGCAAACCGGGACAAGCTTGGAACCAATCCGAGAGATGTGGGGTTTTGCGATCGTGAGAGGGTGGGGCTGCCGTCGATTCTCCTAGGGATTAGGGTTTCTCCTTTTTTTTGAAAGCTACAACATGCATGTATATATAACAAGGGGAAGGGGGTGGTTTGGGTAAATGGCTTGGGCCTCAAGTTTAGGTTAATTCCTTGGGCCGCAAGGTGTGTGGGTCGCAAGGGGGTGTGGGTGGCGGGTTGGGTTTGCTTGGTCGCGAAGTCGACACGTTTCACAAGCTTGGTTCGGTTTATAAATAAAAGTTACTAAAATATTATTTACTAAAATATTATTTGCGACATGGAGTTTATAAAATATTAAATCACAAACGTCTAATAACACATAGCACGTAATTTAGATACAACCCGTCTAATAACACATAGCACATAATTCAGATACAATCCGTCTAATAACACATAGCACGTGATTCACCCTATAGATTCACAAAGTTAGCGTAGTTATTGCGAGCGTGTAATTTAATTCTTCGAATTAAATCAGCGTAGGAGTGAATAACCGTAAAGTAGCGCGTTTAAGATACTTGAAAAACTGGGATGTCACATTATCCCCATGTTGAAAGAATTTGCGTCCCAAAAATTGAGTAAACGAGGTTTAGAAAGCAACGCACAAAAGCTTAGTTTGTTAGAATGGTACAAGTAAATCCCAGGCTGTCACATCATCCCCATGTTGAAAGAATTTCGTCCCGAAATTTAGTTAGCGGTAACGTCAGATTGCTGCTCAGCTGCAAAAAGGTGTGGATATTTGCTTTTCATTTGGTCCTCTCTTTCCCACGTGAACTCCGGTCCACGCTTAGAGTTCCAATGAACCTTGACGATCGGTATCTTGCTGTGCCTTCGAGTCTTGATCTCACGATCCATGATCTCGATAGGTTGCTCCACAAAATGCAGTTGCTCATCCACTTGAATCTCATCCAATGGAATGACTAGGGTCTCATCTGATAGGCACTTCTTCAGATTGGACACATGAAAAACGTTGTGAACTCCACTGAGTTCGGTAGGAAGGTCTAACTGATAAGCTACGGGCCCGATACGCTTCGAAATCACAAATAGGCCTACGTACTGTGGGTTTAGTTTGCCTTTTTCCGAAACGAATTACGCCCTTCCAGGGTGACACTTTCAGTAGGACGCGGTCACCTACTTGAAATTCGAGCGGTTTGCGTCGTTGATCAGTGTAGCTTTTCAGTCGGTCTCGTGCCGCTGCCATGCGGTTTTTGATTTGCACAATCTTTTCAGTAGCCTCAAGTATCAACTCAGGACCTGTGAGTTGACTGTCACCGACTTCTGCCCAACAGACCGGTGATCTACATTTACGACCGTACAATGCTTCAAACAGTGCTGCCTGAATACTCGTATGGTAACTGTTGTTATACGAGAATTCCACTAAAGGCAGATGGATTTCCCAATTGTTCCCGAAGTCTACCATGCATGCCCTAAGCATGTCCTCCAAGGTCTGAATGGTCCTTTCACTTTGACCATCCGTCTGAGGGTGGTAAGCTGTGCTCATATCTAAGCGTGTACCCAACGCTTTCTGAAGTGACTGCCAAAAGTTGGACGTGAAACGAGCATCTCTGTCTGAGATGATGGGCGTTGGCACCCCGTGCCGGGAAACTACTTCCTTAATGTAGATGCAAGTAAACTTATCAATCTTATATGTTTCTTTGGTCGCTAGGAAATGTGCAGACTTAGTTAGACAATCCACGATTACCCAGATGGTATCGCAACCACCAGGAGTTTGCGGGAGTTTAGTGATAAAGTCCATCGAGATCTGATCCCATTTCCACACTGGGATCTCAGGTTGCTAAAGTAGCCCTGATGGCTTCTGGTATTCCACCTTGACTTTCGCGCAAGTCAGACACTGCTCACGTAGGTGGCTATATCCGCTTTCATGTTGGGCCACCAGTACGTGGCTTTAAGGTCTTGATACATCTTATCCGAACCAGGATGGACAGAGTATTGGGATTTATGAGCTTCATCCATAACTAGCTTCCTGAGGTTTCCGTAGAGAGGTACCCATATACGATTCATGAAATACCGGGCACCATTGGGTTTCACTTCCCAATCGCGTTCCATCTTTCCCACAGATTCGACCTTGATGTTCTCTTCCTTAACTACTTCTAGCTGCGCGTCGCGTATCTGTTCGGGTAAACCAGAATGAATTGTGAACTGTAGTGCTCGTACCCGACGAGGTTTCAAGTGCTCCTTCCGACTGAGGGCATTAGCTACCATGTTAGCTTTACCCGGGTGATACCGAATGGCACATTCATAATCGTTCAGGAGTTAGTCCCAGCGACGCTGTCGCATGTTCAACTCTTTCTGGTCGAAAATATGTTGGAGGCTCTTGTGATCCGTGTAAATTGTGCACCTTGTTCCATATAGATAGTGTCTCCAAATCTTAAGTGCAAACACAACTGCTCCCAATTCCAGGTCATGTGTCGTGTAGTTCTTCTCGTGAACCTTCAACTGTCGGGATGCATACGCGATGACCTTATCACGTTGCATGAGTACACATCCCAATCCCTGAATGGAAGCGTCGCAATATACCACAAAATCATCTGTCCCTTCTGGCAAGGACAAAATGGGCGTACTGCAAAGCTTCTGTTTCAGCAATTGAAATGCTGCTTCCTGTTTGTCACCCCAAGCATACCTGGTGCCCTTCTAAGTGAGAGTGGTAAGCGGTTGTGCGATCTTTGAAAGTCCCTCGATGAAACGTCTGTAGTAACCAGCCAAACCCAAAAATTGGCGGATCTTTGTCGGTGTCCTGGGTGCTTCCCAGTTCTTGATAGCATCGATCTTGGCGGGATCAACGTGAATACCCTTTTCATTCACGATATGCCCGAGAAACTGAACTTCCCGAATCCAGAAATCACACTTCGAAAACTTGGCATATAGTTTCTCCTGTTGAAGTAGTTCTAGCAATAATCGCAAATGCTTAGCATGTTGTTCTTCACCCTTAGAGTAGATGAGTATATCATCGATGAACACGATGACAAACTTGTCGAGATACGGCTTACACACGCGGTTCATGAGGTCCATGAACACCGCGGGTGCATTGGTGAGACCGAAGGACATGACCAAGAACTCATAATGGCCATACCGAGTGCGAAATGTCGTCTTGGAGATATCCTCCTCCCTGACGCATAGCTGGTGATAACCGGACCGTAGATCAATCTTGGAGTAGTAGCTTGACCCTTGAAGCTGGTCGAAAAGATCGTCGATGCGAGGTAATGGGTATCGGTTCTTGACGGTAACCTTATTGAGTTCCCTGTAGTCGATGCACATGCGGAAGGTCCCGTCCTTCTTCTTGACAAAAAGGACCGGAGCTCCCCATGGCGAAGTACTGGGTCGGATAAATACTTTTTCCAACAATTCCTGAAGTTGGGTAGACAGCTCTTGCAGCTCTGCTGGAGCTAAGCGGTACGGGGCCTTGGCGATAGGAGTCGCATGGCTCGCCAACTCGATTTCAAACTCTACTTGCCGATGTGGTGGAAGACCGGGTAACTCCTCTGGAAACACATGGGAAAGTCACGGACGATAGGGATATCTTCAATCTGCTTCTCGTCCTTAGACTGCTCGGTGACCAGTGCGAGCAAAGCAAAAGAGTTCTTATTCCGAAGATACTTCTGGGCTTGCATGTAAGAGATGATGTTCGTGACGACGCCTGCCTTCTCGCCTTGCACCATCAAGACTTCGTCATTAGAGAGCGGAATACGGATAGCTTTCTCGAAACAAAGAACTTCAGCTCGGACGTCGGATAGCCAATCCATTCCGGCTACCACATCAAAACTACCCAGAGTAGTTGTCATCAGATCAATGGTAAAGGTGTGACCCGCGAGTTTAAGTTGACAGCCGGTCACTAGGTGAGTCACATCTACAGATTTACCATCGGCTAGTTCTACGACGTAAGGGGTCTCTAGGGGTTTAGGTGTGAGATTTAGGTTCTTCCTAAAAGACTCAGATATAAAACTCTTATCCGCACCCGTATCAAAAAGTACAATAGCAAAATGATCGTTAAGTGGAAACTTATCGGTGACCACATTCGAGTCGTTTCTGGCCTCTCCACGGCCTAGCATGAATGCACGTCCTTTGGCACCTCCTGTGCCACCATTTCCATTGTTGCCATTGTTGTTATTGTAGTTGTTGTTGTTGTTGTTGTTGTTGTGGTTGTTGTTGTTATTTCCACCATTGTTGTTGTTTCGAAGCTGCGGGCAGTCT
Source organism: Scalesia atractyloides (assembly GCA_947069175.1). NCBI lineage: Eukaryota > Viridiplantae > Streptophyta > Magnoliopsida > Asterales > Asteraceae > Scalesia > Scalesia atractyloides. Next base: position 24,255,344 of record CAMTDV010000116.1, on the reverse strand, counting down.
CGCTTGAAATGGGTAGTGCTACCGCACTGATAGCATCCCCGGCTATTACCCTGCTGTTGACCCTGGTACTGGTTCTGATTCTGTCATGACATAATTTCCCCGCGACAATCCTTTGCCGCGTGTCCTGCTTTGCCACATCGTTGGCAACGATTTCCGGTGCAAGGGCCGTGATGATGGAGGTTACAACGGTTACATTGCGGCTTTCGACCCGCATAGCCGCTCGAGTTCTGGGTGTTGTTGGCAGACTGATTGTTGTGACCCCGATTGTTGTTGAAGTTGTTGGACCGCTTCTGGTTTCCTTGTTGTGGCTGGGCTGATGAAGACTGTCGAGCAGGTGAGTCTTCAAATTTTCTTTTGTTGTCAGAGACAACTTCAGTTACACCCCTAGGTGGCAACTTCCTTTGCTCCACCGCCTTATCGGTGAGTTTATGCACCAGCCTAATCGCTTGATGCTCCGTCGTAGGGTTGCTAGACATTACCATGCCCTGGATCTCAGGGACCAGACCCCCAAGATAAAACGCAAGTCGTTTATCGACAGTGTTAGCCAAATCGGGACAAAGGAACACCAGATCATGATGTCTTGCTGTGTACGCTTCAATTTCTGACCCGACCATCTTGTGGTTCCATAACGCCTGTTCCAACTGCTGAACTCTGTCCCGCGGATAGTATTCCTCCTTGATTAGGGCCTTAAATTCGGTCCAGGCCATTGTCTTCGCTGCAACAAGTCTACGTGTTTGGACTTGTGCGTTCCACCAGGTCAATGCCCCATCTTCCAACGTCGAGGCAGCATACTTGACCTTATTAGCTTCAAGGCAATTGCACATCTTGAAAACCGATTCAGACTTTTCAATCCAACGGACCAGTCCTATGGGTCCTTCAACACCCGTGAACTTGCTCGGTTTCGCAACAAGGAACATCTTGTAGGGGTTAAGACCCCCTCCTGAAGATAGAGGATAGGTAGTCAGCGAGAAAGTCCACTAGCCAAACTATTAGATTTTCCCATGAAAATTTAATAATGGTTACCTGCTGGTGGGTTTTGAACACCTGCAAGAGCAGCATTCACGTGTTCTTGGATTAAAGCGGCCAATTCTTCAGTTGACATGTTGAGGTTTCCGCGACGACCGGTTGTCATTTCAGATCTTCACAAGACAACACAAACACACACCGATAATATATATCCAATATAGTTATCATATTCCACACTTAAATGATCACCAATTTATGTCAACCCAACAAATTAAACAATCAAAAGGAACATTCGATTAAATAAATTGCAATGTCTCACAAAATACCAACCAAACATCTCAGTTTAATTGTAAAATTTTCAAGTTCAAACATAAGTGGAAACAAACAAACTAAAGGAAACAAAACGGAGATTAGCGAGACGAGTTAGTCATCTATGTCTCCATCTCCCAAGTCGCTATCACTGCCGTCTTCCTCTTCAGCGTTTTCAGCTTCAGCAGCCGGGTCCTGTTCCGGCTCTTCTTCCTCCGAATCCTCCTCCGGGTCTTCCTCTGGATCCTCCTCTTCGTCCTCTACCGGCGCTGGAGGGGCCGGTGCTGGTGCGGGTACTGGGATAGGTCGTGCTTAGTTCTGCTCCAATTCGTGAATCCTCCAACTGGACTCAAGCACTCTGTCTTCAAGCCAGTCAGCCCTCAGCCGCTCAGCACGAAAGTCCTTAGCTAAAATGTTTCAAACTCTCTTATTCTCATATTGCTCTTCTTCGAGCTCTCCAGTTTTACCAGTTAGCTGACGTATCAGCCATCCCTGTGCTTTGATAGTCTCCTGCATTCTCTCCAGCTGTTCCTGTTGTTTCCTTAACACATCCCAAAGTAGATCGTCCCCCACTCCTAAAGAGTTGACCGGTTCGACCGGTATAGCGGTGGTCGGACGGGAGGACGACTCCCCTCCTAGAGCGAGTCTTTTCCTAGTAGCTGAGCGTGTCTCCACGCCACAAGGTGGTGAGGGTTCGACCATGGGTGCCTTCACCGGCGCCCTTGATTGTCAAGATCTGTCGGATGATGATGATGACATAGCCTGCTGGGTTGGTGTAGTTAGTTACGAGTTACGTATATCACAATATACATATATATCTTACATAGAACAATTGTAGTATAACACACAACATGATATCACAGTTCGGTGCCAACTAAGTCTAGTGTCATGTAACAGCTATAGTTTACGTCTACTTTTAATGCAAACCTGGTTCTCTATAGCTAGAGGCTCTGATACCAATCTGTCACACCCTCAATTTCCACTTGCGGAGTATTACCGCGAGGCGTGTGATCAAACCAGAATCTCAGACACTAGCAATATCGAACGACTCTATATGATTTATTTAAACGTTTTCCGAAAACATTTGTTGTAACCATTCATAGTCATTTTCAAAATATCATAGTTTCAAAGTTTAGCGGAAGCATTAAAATTAAGTAACGGGCGCCAACATAAACGCCAAAATCAAAAAAAATCCCAAACATTATTCGTAAATAAGACTCGATAAAAATGCCTTGATCAAATGCAAGTGAGTGCACCTAGCGCTCCTAGCATCCTGAGAAACATGTAAAGAAACAAGTGTCAACATTAAAGAGTGAGTTCACAGGTTTTTTTATTATAAGTTCACAAGTTTGGTTTAAAAGATTGTTTTTCCCCGTTATCCCTAACCTGGGATAACTGCATAGTTCCATTATTCCTAACCCAGAATAATAATGTTGGTTCGTAAATGAGTTCAATGTTAACGTGTAGGTAGCAAGCCTAAAGTTACGTCTCATAAGAGTTCGCGATCGAAGCTGAGTGTTGTTGCCTCAGTGTTGCCAGGTCTATCACTGACCATGGCGAAAGTTAGGCCAAATTAATCACCCGTTGACCATTCCCGGTCGGCTAGCGCGACTAGCTCGGGTGGGGCTTATCGGGCCCAGTAGTACTACAATAATTTCCCCGCTATCTAACCCAATACTAACGATCCGAGAGTTGGTTGAGGACTTCCGTGATAAAGCTACTTAGTGACCATAACGTACATTAACATTAACTTAGTTACCGAATAGTTTAACGACGTTAATTTCGCATAACGTAAAAGATAGAGTTTTAGAGCGTATACATGTTTCTCCCACTGTTGTTCAAAACCGGATAAAATAGGGGCCGTGAACTCACCTTAAATTGCTTGGTAAGAATAACGCAAAAGAAGCAAATGATGGGACCGCTAATCGCGTCCTAACATGCCAACCGATTTAAAGTTAGTGTGTGAACACACTGATACAAAACCCTACGCATAACTAACACACAATGCGGCACACGTAATAACCAATTCGAAACCACAATCGTGCATGCAAAGTATCATCATACAAAATAATGATCAAACCAACTTGTCATAAACACAGATTAACTCATACAACACTTTGGTACATACTAACGCAAATTATCATGTTTCGGCTTGTACGCTCATAACTGGGCTGTTTTCGAGGATTTTTATAAAATAGTTCCAATGTTCCAAAAATTCAAATTTTTTTACAGGATATGTCAATTAGACTGTAGAATTTGTGTAAAATTTTCAAACCCTAATCTTTACCGATTATTTATAAACATTTATATACTAGGCTGCAATCAGATTCGTTGCTTTCTGACTGCAGTACACGAGAAAAATTATTTAAAAATCATCGTTCATCCAATTAACAAAATTCCAGTGGGAGATTTTCGGAAATTCCCCTCTCCAGTTACTGTACAAATTTCGTGAGCTAACCCCCTACAGACTATGAGAAACGACTCGATAAACAACCAGCAAATTCTGCAGAATTTATGCAGCTTCAGCTGCTACACTAAATGGCCACTTAAAAATAGCAAACAACCTCAGAAAAATATGAATTTGGCGCCATTAGAAGCGTTTTTCAAAAATACACGTTTTAGGCTTCAGAAAATCCACTTTTCGATAAATAATGATCAGGTTACAGCCAATTGAAGTTGGCTGTAAATGTCAATCAGCAAACTGTTTTCGACTTTTATCGCATTAGAACATGTTTAAACGATCATGACGCTTAGTAATAATGATTAACAACAGGTTGACTTGTCAAATATCATCATATATATCAATATTCATGCAAATCCTAAATATTTATCATGATCTTTATCGCTAAAACGCAGCCTACGATTTTAGTATTCAACATAACATCACAACCGCAAAGATTCGCACATTCATCCGAACTAATCATAAATTACCACACTTTTTCATACTAATAATCCTACAAACACATAATCATGATCAAGATTACACAAACCCTAGTGTGAATCGCAAAACAATTAAACCCTAACCTTGAAACGATGATGATTAGCGAACCGGGACAAGCTTGGAACCAATCCGGGAGATATGGGGTTTTGGGATCGTGAGGGGGGGGCTGCCGTCGATTCTCCTAGGGATTAGGGTTTCTCCTTTTTTTTGAAAGCTACAACATGCATGTATATATAACAAGGGGAAGGGGGGTTTGGGTAAGTGGCTTGGGCCTCAAGTTTAGGTTAATTCCTTGGGCCACAAGGTGTGTGGGTCGCAAGGGGGTGTGGGTAGCGGGTTGGGTTTGCTTGGTCGCGAAGTCGAAACGTTTCACAAGCTTGGTTCGGTTTATAAATAAAAGTTACTAATATATTATTTACTAAAATATTATTTGCGACATGTAGTTTATAAAATATTAAATCACAAACGTCTAATAACACATAGCACGTAATTTAGATACAACCCGTCTAATAACACATAGCACGTTATTCAGATACAATCCGTCTAATAACACATAGCACGTGATTCACCCTATAGATTCACAAAGTTAGCGTAGTTATTGCGAGCGTGTAATTTAATTCTCCGAATTAAATCAGCGTAGGAGTGAATAACCGTAAAGTAGCTCGTTTAAAATACCTGAAAACCGGGATGTCACATTATCCCCATGTTGAAAGAATTTTCGTCCCGAAAATTGAGTACACGCAGTTTAGAAAGCAACGCACAAAAGCTAGTTTGTTAGAATGGTACAAGTAAATCCCAGGCTGTCACACCTAGCACATGTCTTTATGTATTTAGACCTAGCCCATGCTTTTATGTGGTTGGGCATAGCACATGTATTTTATGGAATTGGGCCATGCCCATGTTTTTATGTTATTGGGCCTTGTCCATGTATTTTATGGAATTGGGCCTTGCCAATGTATTTCTGTTATTGGCCTTGCCCATGTATTTATGTTATTGGGCCTAGCCCGAAATAATTATATGAGTCCATATTGTTTATAATCTTACACTTGGTAATATTTACAAAGTATGGAGTTTATAAGTATTCCCATATACTTATATATAATTACTTAGAAATTTTTACATATTTTAACTTTCCAGATTTTGTTATCGGTAATATATATATATATATATATATATATATATATATATATGTATGTCAAGTTTCTAAAACACATTATTTTTAGATGTGTCGTCGTAGTCGTTTAATATATATATTTTCGCGTCGAAAATCGCCCAAGTGTCATGGTAGCTCGTCATAGTAGCGATATGCCAATTTGTCATCGGTGACGATATATATATATTCCTTTATTTATTGGATAATTTATAGGTCATACTTGTCATTATGAGATATATATTATATCTTAGGAATATATTTTTATATGTCTATTCATAGCCCGAATTGTCCGCTCATCCGATTATTCGTTTAAGGATATAATATCAGTAAGGTTTATATGTATACCCAATGTCTTAGCATTTCCTTGGTGTCATTGAAGATGTGTACATGTATTTATGCAGTATTTTATACTTGTTTTCTTACAAGTATTTTAATGGCATGTATTTATGTATTATTTGGATCATCCTACTATCATCTAAATACATACACTTAGCACATAAACATATACACCTTGGTGAATTTTCTAAGTGTGTGTATATATATATATTCCTAAATATATATATATATATATATATATATATATATATATATATATATATATATATATATATATATATATATATATATATATATATATATATATTAATAAGTGTCCATTTTCTACTTATAAATATTGATAAATGTTTATTAAAACCTTTATAGTTTAGGGCTTGAACCTTTTCATTAAAACTTCCTTAACGACGTTTAAGGTCACTAATCACGTTAGCCCCGTTAATCACCCTGTTAATCATACTTTAATCACGATTAGATTTTTTTGAAAATTTTGCCATAGTTTCCCCTAAACTATGGTGTTTTCCCATGTTTTTAAAAACGTATTTAAACCACTTTTCAATTTCAAAATCATCATTAATTCATCAAGTCTCCTAGAACTCATTTTCACGTAATTACCATACAACTTAATTTCAACATTTCATGAGCTTCCATACATGGAATTTTCTAAGAGTTTTGAAGTAACAAAACTTCATGATCATCTTTGTAAAAAGTTCTTTTCCACAACTTGAATATCTATATTCTTACACTTTAAAATCCCTAAAAATTTCCATAGCCTTTAAGAACATCAAATGTCAAGACTTTTTATTGTAAATTTTTTTATCACAATTTTTATATGTCTAGTTTCATACAAATCCAAGTTTACTAGTCTTTAAACCCGAGTTTCAAGTCTCACCATAGGTTATACTTTTCAAGAACAACATCAAAGTTACATATATATAAAGCTCATGAACTTGAAGGTGATGATCTTACATGATTTAAACATATACTTGTTTGAATCACAATTTTAGCTTATCATAGTGAGATCATCACCCATGTAAAATACAATACTAAATAAACAACAAGAAAATCATATTCGCATAAGTTTATCTTGTTATTTCTTGTTATATTTTTGGGTTTTTAGATTATTTCTTTCAAGATTTTCAAGATGAATCTTAATATTTGTACTTTTATGAGCTACATATAATAATGACCTAAAAAACTGGTAAAAGATGGGCTTACAAGTTTGCACAAGTTTAAAAGAAGATTAAGAAGCCTATCAAGCTCCAAAGAAATTCCTAATGATCCTCCATCCTTGCGAACTCCATAAGTATTCTTGTAGTGTCCTAAATAAGCTTGATTTTTGGTAGTTTAAGGTTGAAGAAAATGAGGATGATGGTGGTGGTCTTGGTGTCGTGAACAAGAGAGAGACTAGAGAGTGTTCTTTGTTTTTTAATGAATGATAGAATGAGAGATGATGACAACTTGTAGATTATAATCTTCTTTCAAGTATTTAAAGTCAATACAAAATCTTGCATACCATACTCTAACTTCTTTTCTCATTCAAATATAAAGTGGTTGTGGCCCGCTTATGTTTCACGAAATGAGGGGTGTAGGCTAGATGATTATGTTTTTTATTTAATGTACTCATCACATGTCACAATTTTAAATGTAGATATTTAGGGGTTTAGGGTAAACTAGGTTAATTAGGATGTAAATGATAGTTTAGGGTTTTAATAAGGTCTAACTAGTTCACTAGTTTAGTGGGTATTGATTTTTTGATGGCAAAAATGCACTAGTTCGCTCATTGGTTCCATACCGGGTGATATATGAAAGGTGTAATATAGTACCGGGAGCGATGGTTTTAATTTACCATCGACGCTATGGCGTTTATCTAAGATGTTTACGACACAAAAATATGGTTAACTAGTCAGCTAGGTTATTTGTTCAAGCGCTAGGGCGATGAAATTATTGTTTACTAGTTCGTTGGACCAACAACGGACAAGTTATGTAAGTTGCGTCGTAATACCGGAAGCGATATCTTTTATGAATTTTTTTTTGATATCCTCATATTGTTTTAAGGCACTTGTCATTATTCTGTTATAATTTTGGAGTCCCGAAAATGCTGAATAAATATTGCGGACGAGTTAAGTTTGTAATATTTATCGGCCGATTCGGACAATTCGTGATTTAAGTGTTATGCGGGAAAGTTATATATTATTGCAAAATGTGGTTCCCACACTAGGGTTTTTATGTATATATGGACTCAGTTATGTCATCCATATGCCGTTACTCATCGTTCTAACTTTGCTGACATGAATAGTGTAACCATGAATAGTGCGTCCGGCACTCTACCAACATTTTCAGGACATACTTTGATTTGTTTCAGGACGTGGCGAAAACCAATATGTGTTATAGTATGTTTAACCTGTCCTATCACTATTATATGACGTACGACTCAGTTACGTAATCAAATTACGATAAAATGCATGAGATTATGTAAAAAATGGTGATTATATTGTATGGCATTACCGGTTATTTGTTGTTTGTCACATACTCCCCCTGCTAAAAAGAATTTCGTCCCGAAATTCACCTTGAGGCATCCTCTAAAGGAATCTTCTTGAACAGGTGGGGTTACTTTGTTTTGATATGATCTGATCTTCACGATCCCAAGTATACTTAGGTCTGTGACGTAAGTTCCAACAGACTTTGACTAGTTTGATTCAACTTCTCCTTGTCTTTTGGACCTTCGAGTCCATAACCTCAACAGGTTCTTCGGTAAACAGGAGTTTGTCGTCTATATGAATTTCATCCGTTGGGATGATAACCGTGTCATTAGTTGGACTTTTCTTGAGATTAGACACATGAAATGTGTCGTTTACGTTATTGAGTTCTTCTAGCAGTTTCAACTTGTAGGCGACAGTTCCAATCTTTGCCAGAATTTCGAAGGGTCCGATATATCTTGGATTTAGCTTTCCTTTCTTCCCAAATCTAGCTACGCCCTTCCAAGGCGAGACTTTAAGTAACACTTTGTTTCTGACCTCGAAGGATAATGGTTTACGTCTTCGATCTGCGTAGCTCTTTTGTCTATCCCGAGCCGTCTTGATGCGCTCGTGGATTTTGAATATTTTGTATGTGGTTTCTTGGACTAGTTCGGGACCAATAAGTTATTTGTCACCGACTTTCTCCCAACATAGTGGTGATCGGCACTTTCATCCATAAAGTGCTTTGAATGGGGTGGCTTTAATGCTCGTGTGATAACTGTTATTATACGAGAACTCTACCAAAGGTAAATGAGTATCCCAGTTTCTGCCTAAATCCATCACACAGGCACGAAGCATGTCTTCCAAGGTTTGGATGGTCCATTCGCTTTGGCCATCAGTCTACGGATGTAAAGCGGTACTTAGATCTAAGCGAGATCCAAACGAAGCTTGGAATGATTTCCAAATCCGCGACACAAAGCGACCATCTCTGGTCAGAGATTATCGACACTTGCACTCCATGGCGTGCCACAATTTCCTTAAGTTAAAGTTCAGCTAACTTCTCGATACGGTTCTTCTCGCAAATGTGTAAGAGTGAGCTGACTTGGTTAACCGATCAACGATAACCCAAATCATGTCATGACATTGAGAGGTCCGTGGTAGTTTTGTAATAAAATCCATTGAGATATGTTCCCATTTCCAAACAGGGATATTAGGTTGTAATAAGCTAGATGGCTTTTGGTATTCGGCCTTGACGTTTCCACAAGTTAGGCATTTCCCAACATAGGTCGCAATATCGCCCTTGAGATTAGGCTACCAATAATACTCCTTTAAATCTTGATACATTGTATCGGATTTAAAGGAGTATTGAATATTTTGACTTGTGTGCTTCGTCCAGCACCAAGTCTCGTAGACCGCCAAAATATGGAATCCAGATGCTTCCCATAAAATATAAGGTTTCATCTTTGTTTGGTTCCATTTGTTTCTCCATTCCCCGTAATGATTCCGCTTGAAAGTTCTCCGGTTTAGAGCTTCTTGTTGTGCATCATGCACTTGAGTCGTAATGTTCGTCTGAATTGTCATTTCTAAAGCTCATACTCGTAGAGTTTTGACTCGTTCCTCCTGGCTCAAGGCATCTGCCACTACATTTGCCTTGCCCGGGTGATATTTGATCTCACACTCATAATCATTCAACAATTCTACCCAATGTCGTTGGTGCATGTTTAGTTCCTTTTGATTGAATATGTGTTGAAGACTTTTATGATCTGTGAATATGGTACACTTAGTGCCATAAAAATAATTTTTAAAGAAATACCACTGCGCCTAGTTCTAGGTCATGAGTGGTATAGTTCTTTTCATGAACTTTTAACTGACGTGACGCATACGCGATGACTTTTTCACGTTGCATTAACACGCAACCTAAGCTTTGATGCAAAGCATCACAATACACCACGAAGTCATCGGTACCGTCCGGGAGTGATAGTATCGGCGCATGGCATAGTTTGTCCTTCAACAACTGGAAAGCTGACTCTTGCTTTTCTCCCTAATCAAACTTTTATCCTTTTTTGTAAGTGAGGTTAGCGGTTGAGCAACTTTCGTGAAGTTCTCAATAAATATTTGGTAATATCCCGCTAAACCTAGAAATTGTTATACTTCCATGGGAGTTATTGGACCATTCCAGTTCTTTATGGCTTCTATCTTAGATGGGTCAACGTGTATCCCATTCCCGTTCACCAAATGACCGAGAAACTTTACTTCGCGAATCCAAAATTTGCATTTTGGGAACTTGGCATACAATTGCTCCTTCTTAAGTAGCTCCAAAATAGTTCTCAAGTGTTGTTCATGTTCTTCCTCGGTTCGTGAATAGGTTAATATGTCATCCATAAACACGATCACAAACTTGTCAAGGTATGGCTTACATACTCGGTTCATGAAACCCATGAATACGGCGGGAGGGTTTGTTAAGCCGAAGGCATAACAAGGAACTCGTAATGGCCGTAGCATGTCCCAAACGTCCTCTTAGGAATACTTTCCTCTTGGATTCTTAATTGATGATACCCGGATCTTAAATCAATCTCTGAATAAAAACTTGAACCTTGTAATTGATCGAATAAATCATCAATCCTCAGTAGTGGGTACTGATTCTTGATGGTTAACTTGTTAATTCTCGGTAGTCGATGCACATCCAGAAGGTCCCATCCTTCTTTTTCAGAAAAAGCACCAGAGCTCCCCAAGGAGAGAAACTCGGTCTAATGAATCCTTTGTCAAGCAGATCTTGAAGCTGAGTAGATAATTCCTGCATCTCTGAGGGCGCTAGTCGATATGGGGCTTTCACCACAGGTGTAGCTCCTAGCACTAGGATGATACGAAATTCGACTTGTCGTTGTAGTGGCAGGCCCAACAAGTCTTCTGGAAAGACTTCGCGGTATTCCTTTACAACAGATATGTCCTCCACCTTGCGCTCCTCAACCTTCTTGTCAATCACGTGGGCAAAAAAGGCAACGCATCCTTTTCTCAAACATTTTTGAGCCTTCATGCAATTAATAATTCATAGTGGCGCGTCATGTTTCTCTGCATGAACCATCAAATGTTCTCCGTCAGGTAGGGGAATGCGAATGATCTTCTCATGACATATGACTCCGGCTCGATTATCTGATAGCCAATCCTTACCAATAACAATGTCGAAACTACCTAATTGAACTGGTAATAAATCTATATCGAACTTTTGTTCACCCAATTCTAAGGTACATTTCTTTATAATTTCCCCCGACTCTACCAATTTCCCGTTAGCTAATTCAATCGAGTATGGAACATCTAATTTATCAATTCTACCCCAACTATATTTCTAGATTCTTTAGAAATAAAACCAAAATCTGCCCCTATTAGAAAGAATAGATGCGAAGTGATTATTGATAGGGAACATATCGGTGACCACATTCGGGTCCTGACGAGCATCCTTAGCTCCAATCATGAAAGTTCTTCCCCGAGCTTGGTTTTCCTTTGGGCAATCCTTTTTGAAATGCCCTTTGTCACTGCATCCAAAACAGCCTTGATCTTTAGTGTTTATCGCCCGACATGCATCAGTGCGATGCCCAAACCTACAACATTTAGGGCCTCGGCATTCCCCGTAATGGTGGAAGGGGCATTTGGGGCATTTTGGCGCATCCCCAAAATAAGGCGTCTTGTTGGTATTGTTTGCAGTGGTAGTAACATATGCCTTTACTTCTTTGACTACCCTCGGGGCTTGTCTTTTGTTGTTGTTGTTGTTATTAATACCCCGTGAGCCTTTCTTGAAATGAGAGAATTTTCTTTTGTTGCTGTCCGTAGTCTCCACAGTGGTTTCCTTCTTGCTCACCCTAAAATTAGGTAGTTGTCCCTAGCGCACAACCTCCTCGGTAAGGCTGACAACTAAATCGATCGCTTCACCAATTTCCGTGGGTTTCAGAGAGGTAACCAGACTTAGAATTTCGGGGGCAAGTCCCCAAATGTACCTCTCGATCCTTTTGAATTCAGGTTCCACCAAGTATGGGACCACTCGAGCCAAATCATGAAATCGCTACATGTACCCCGCGATATCCGAACCAATCATCGTCAAATTCCAAAATTCTGTCTCAAACTTCTGAATTTCTGACCTCGACCAATACCTTTTCCTCAACAGCTCTTTAAGTTCCTCCCAGGTCAGGGCGTACGTAGCATCATCGCCCTTAGTTTGGACCTGGAGGTTCTAAAATGATAGTGCTCCATCTATGAAGAGTCTAGTGACATAAGTAACCCATTGATCGGCAGGGCACTTGCTATTCCGAATGACCGAGTCAGTCTTCTCGGCCCAACGTACGAAAGCAACGGCACCTCCGGTACCGTCATAATTCAGAGGTTTGCAGTATGTGTTATAGTATGTTTAACCTGTCCTATCACTGTTTATGACGTATGACTCAGTTACGTAATCTAATTACGATAAAATGCATGAGATTATGTAAAAAATAGTGATTAGATTGTACGGAATTACCGGTTATTTGCCATTTGTCACATAAAATTTTTATGTATTAGACACCTTCATACGAAGGTAAAGCTCACTCCGTACCAAGGTAGTAAAGTTTACTTCGTACGGAGATAACTTGCCTCACTTTGTATGAAGGTAGTCCAGTTTGCACAAAGAGGAAAGTCTATAAATAGACTTCGTGTGTTGATTTGTCTGTAATTTTTTTGTCAACCAGGAGGCGAAGCGTTTCTAAAAGTGTACCAGGACTGTGAAGTTAATAGAAAACATTGAAAATTGTGAAATCTTGTGTTTCTACCTATTTCTGATGGATTCCACACATCCGACTAGACTTAGATATCTCCGTAAACATCAACTTGGATCCGCAAACTGGACCTACAATTTTTTTTATATTTTTAGTTCTTATTTTTTATTAAAAATGCTTATACATGTATTTATAAGGAAAAGCGCCGAAAAAAATTGATTTTTAACATGTTAAGTTGAATTTTTAAAAGTGTTCCCCGGTTCCCCACTTTCTAGTGTTCCTCATCCTATAAAGGGAAGGTTCTATGCAAAACACTAAATATTGCGAGAACACGCGAAACAAAACGAATCACTCATTTTTTCAATCCTAGAAATCTAAGAAGTAAAATACTAATGTAACAAATGTAAAATTATTTTTCTCACATTAGTATTCAAAACAAAATATGAAAATTCTTAGTTTTTATATAACCTACTTATATGTAGATTATTTGTAGGTTAAATTACTTATATATATGTGGTTAAAAACATATGGGTTTTTTAAGTATATGTAATAGACTTATAAGAAACATAAATTTTAAAAACATGAACCTTAAATACCAGAATTTACTAATTAGAGTTATTCTTTTTGTTCTCGCAATAATTAGTGTTATGTAATAATTTCATCCATTAAATAAACACACACACACATATATATATAGGATAAGGATCCGTTAGGAACTACCCTTTATTGCGAGAACCATGAAAACTAGTGTGAACACAACAAAAAATACCTAAAAATTAAAAACACACAAAAAATTAATCAAAAATCGCTACTTTTCGTCCCCCAAAAAATTATTTAAAAAATTAGCGATTTTTAATTAAAAAAACTTTTTTAGCATTTAGTGTTGATACACTTTGTGTCCGTCACTGTACGAATAGGCTAGATAGAGCGTGTGTTGAATATTGTATAGATTAGATAGGAACACACGATCCAAGTACGAACGTGAGAGGTACATACATGTCAGTTTATACGAAGTGATAGCTCACTTTGTACCAAGGTAATTGTTATCTTCGTATGAAGGTAAGCTATCTTTGCACGAAGGTAATTTTCTCACTTCGCACGAGAGTAAAACATGTCTATAAATAATGTCATGTGTTCATTGTTTTGTAAGTTTTGGAGTTACCAGAGGAGAAACGTTGGCGAAATTTTCGCCAGCTTGACAAGATGTATACTCTTTCAGTATGAATGAATTAACCTTCCGTTGATTTTGTTTCTGCTCCTTTCTTAATAACTTTCTACCGAATTGGTGATATTATGCCCAACTTCCATCTAGAACCGCCGGATCCTATGTCACACCCCGACCCGCAGCGGAATAAGAGTCGGGGCATAATTGGGTTATCACCAAAGCTCATGATATTTACTAATATGTTTCATATTTATTAAAGTCAAAGTTACATTCCAAATAATCCAAACATGTCCATACAATACAAAGAAAATAACCAAACAAAATAATTCCAAGCTCTAAATCATTTTATTCTTCTAGTCCAATCCTATGTGTTTCTGGCTGCAGCTGGTTCACCTGTATCATGTGTAAAAATGGGGGTTTTTGGGACAACATAAGTTGGCGAGTGAACCTTGTTAGATAAACATTTATTATTGATTTACTTGTTAGTTTATCAATGAAAAATTGTGCATAATCATAAATGAGCAAATGTAAATAATCAAGCAGTAGCAATAGCAATCAAAACTATAACATACATTAACATATGATAGCATACATTAACATACCAACATCATACGATAAATAACATGAATGAAACTGTGCGATCAAGGCTCAATCAAACGGAGCCGATCGTATTGCATGTACTGAAAATGATTAATGTCTGTGCGATCAAGGCTCAATCAAACGGAGCCGATCGTATGTTGGCACGCCAGGTTCACGCTCATAATGTAATGGGGAACTTGCTCAACGCTCATAATGTAATGGGGAGCGGCGGCCTATGAAATTGCATGTACTGAAAATAATAAATTGAATCTAACAATAACCACACAAACAGTTGAAACAAGCTGAATACACATGTTCATGATATGATGTATGCACAATGATTTAAATATAATATATAGCAAAAACACATGATACACCCCAAAACGTGATTAAAACGGGGGATTTGTAAAGATTCACTCACATTGGGTGCGTTGGATTGGAGATGGTGAGATGCGCACGAATTGGACGAGCGGAACAACGAGAAATAACTAACCTAAATAATAACGGAAAATATAGTAAATGAATGGGTTTTATTAAGGATTTTAATAGAATTTTTAGATATATTTTTACGAGTTTAAGGCTATTTCCTATCTTTAAAAACATTATTTTTAAGTATTTTTAATTGATTTTTAAATTAAATTAAATAATTAAAAATATAAAAATATGTTGACTTTTTGGGTTGACCGTTGACTTTTTGACTTTGACTGTTTGACCGGTTTATTGTGTGACTGAAATGCGCTGGTGAGGCTCGAACCCGAGACCTCCCGTACGCGTGCACGCAGCTCTACCAACTGAGCTACGTGTCTAACCCGAAATAATTCTGTTTTTAATTATACTTATATATTAATTCAATTTATCCAAAATTCTTTTAATTTCAAAAACAATTTAATTCATCGAACTGGTGCCACTAACAGGTTTCGAACCCGGGACTTGTGCTTTAACATCACACACAGTCCACCGCTGGACTGTGTGTCCAACTTGGTTAATATACAACTTTTTATTATACTTAACAACTAACGTAAACTAACCCGGTTCAGTTAGAAAAATAAAACGTTTTTATTACATAGAGGGTGCGTGTATCAGGGATCGAACTCGGGACGTATGCGTGTTTTTGTTCGCACACAATCCACCGCTGGACTGTGTGTCTAACCCGTTCAAAATACCAATTTTAGTTATTCTTATATTGTTAGCGCAGTTCATCTTCTTCGTTGGTTTTTACAGACCGCAGATTACACCATTATATCTTGTTAATTCGATTGTTAAACATTGCACAGACTAATATGAGATGGCAGAAACGATAATTAGAAGTAAACATACTAATGAACGGTTTATTTCAGAATTCCGGCAAGGTGTCGGTCTCTGTTTTTGTGCACTTCAACTGAACAAGACAATTAACCGTTTTGATTAGCTAATCGTGGAATTGAAGTGATAAACAAACGTTAACAGAGTGTTTGAATGTCCTTACCGATTCACAGATGAAAATAAAGATTTCCAGAACTTTTCCGGCAAACTGGTATTATCTGATAGTAGCGTCTGAATTCGATTTCAAGTGAAAGGTTTGAGTTAGAAATAGCTTAACAATTGTTAGACTACGACGGTATTGAAGGACTTACCGTTTTGAGGAAGAATACGGTTTTCCGGCGAACTTGCAGAATTTTTCGGCGAGTAAAATAAACTTCTCCGGTGAACTGTAAAGTGTGCGGAAATGTAATTGGAGGTTTGTGGAAAGTTTCTGAGTCGCGAGAAGATCTTTGATTGCAGTAATTCAGGTTATGAGATATTTTCGGTTATAAAACCCATCATCATCAGAATTGAAGTCAATTCAAGTCTGAATTGATTAGAATTGTCGGTGCATCGGTTATAAACCTGAATTCGCGATTATTCAAACGTTTAGACGGTTGAATAGCCGATTTCGGTTTTCAGTTGGCGCAACCGGTTCATCTAGGTTTGTATGTAAGACTTATTCGTTTCCTAGAGTTGACAGAAAACAAACAAGTGGCGGAGTGGTTATGCGTGTGAGTGTTAAATCTTTGTAGTTACAACCCGGCTGACCCGGGTTCGAGTCCCGGCAGCCCCATTTTATTTTTAATTGTTTTATTTATACTTTTTATCAATTATAACTTTTATGGTTTAGTTTGTTTATTAATTATGTATCATTAAAAATTAAAATAAGCATAAATAGGCAATGGACATTTATAACTTGATATTCGATTACAAATGGAACGGGTTTGGTAAAACCCGTTTTCGACAAATGTTACAGTATCCCCTACTTTTAGGAATTTCGTCCCGAAATTTAAGTAGTAGTAGGAAAAAGGTGCGGGTATTTTTCGCGCATTGAGTCTTCACGTTCCCAAGTAAACTCAGGTCCTCGTTTCGACTCCCAGCGTACCCTAACAATTGGAATGCGACTTCGTCGAAGACGTTTTTCTCCGAAGTCCATGATCTCTACAGGTCTTTCAATAAAATGCATAGATTCATCAATCTGAATATCTTCCAGAGGAATGTGGAGGTTTTCATCAGCGAGGCACTTCTTCAAGTTAGATACGTGGAATGTGGGATGAATCCTGTTGAGTTCTTCTGGTAGATCAAGCTTGTATGCTACAGGTCCTACTCTTTCGAGTATTTTGAAAGGTCCTACGTAGCGTGGTGCTAGCTTGCCTTTTTGACCAAAACGAACTACTCCCTTCCACGGTGATACTTTTAGAAGTACATGATCACCAATGTTAAACTCTAAAGGCTTCCGTCATTTATCTGCATAACTCTTTTGACGAATTTGGGCCGCTAGAAGATTGTTTCGGATTTGATGGATCTTGTCTGAGGTTTCTTGGATCAATTCTGGACCAGTGATTTGAGCTTCCCCAATTTCGTGCCAACATACAGGAGATCGGCACTTACGACCATATAAGGCTTCAAAAGGTGCCATGCCGATACTTGAATGATAGCTGTTGTTGTACGAAAATTCAACTAATGGTAGATGAGCGTCCCAATTTCCCTTGAAGTCTATAACACATGCTCGAAGCATATCTTCAAGATTTTGAATGGTGCGTTCAGATTGACCATCAGTTTGAGGATGATAGGCGGTACTGAGATCTAATCGCGTACCCAAAGCGGCTTGTACTGTTTGCCATGTTCGTGAAGTGAAACGACCATCACGATCAGAAATAATGCTTAACGGTACCCCATGTCGGCTTACGATTTCGCTGATATAAATACGAGCTAGCTTTTCGTTCTTGAAATCTTCGCGGATAGGAATAAAGTGAGCTGATTTTGTAAGTCGGTCAATTATTATCCATATAGTGTCATACCCACTAGAAGTGCGAGGTAACCCGGTAATGAAGTCCATGGTTATATTTTCCCACTTCCATACAGGTATTTCAGGTTGAACCAGAAGTCCTGAGGGTCTTTGGTGTTCAGCTTTCACCTTGGAACATGTAAGGCACTTAGAAACAAAAACAGCAATACCCTTTTTCATTCCAGGCCACCATTAGGTATATCGTAGGTCTTGATACATCTTATCGGCTCCTGGGTGTATAGAGTATCGCGTTTTGTGAGCTTCATTCATAAGAATTTCACGAAGATTGTTGTGGTCAGGAATCCAGATACGATCTAGGTAGTACAGAATACCGTCATATTTAGTTTCAATTTTAAGTTCAGCTCCACAGGACAGCTCCTTTCGTACATCATCTTCCGTTACTGAAACATGTTGGGCTTCTCGAATTTGATCTTTAATGTCAGATATGATTTGCGAACATAGAAGACGAATGGAGTTCGCATAACCCTTTCGACTGAGTGTCAGCCACCACATTTGCTTTGCCAGGGTGGTACCGAATTTCACAGTCATAGTCATTTAGAAGTTCGACCCATCTTCGTTGCCTCATGTTTAACTCCTTTTGGTTGAAGATATGTTGTAGACTCTTGTGGTCAGTGTATATTTCACACTTAGTACCATAGAGATAATGTCTCCATATCTTAAGAGCGAACACAACGGCTCCAAGTTCTAGGTCATGGGTGGTGTAGTTCTTCTCATGCGTCTTGAGTTGTCTCGAAGCATAAGCTATAACTTTTCCTCTTTGCATTAGAACGCAGCCTAATCCTTGCCCTGACGCGTCGCAATAGACCACGAAATCATCACAACCTTCAGGAAGAGTGAGGATTGGTGCATCACAGAGTTTTTGTTTAAGGGTTTGGAAGGCTTCTTCTTGCTTGGGTCCCCATATGAAAGGTTTTCCCTTATGAGTTAAAGCCGTGAGTGGTACCGCAATGCGAGAGAAGTTTGAAATGAAACGACGATAATAACCAGCCAAACCAAGAAAAGATCTTACTTCAGTTGGTGTACGTGGCGCTTGCCATTCTTGTACCGCTTTGATCTTTGAGGGGTCGACATGTATTCCCTTGTCATTGACTACATGTCCGAGGAATTGCACCTCTTTTAACCAGAATTCGCATTTGGAGAATTTGGCGTAAAGCTTTTCATTCTCTAGAAGTGTAAGGATGAGTCGAAGATGGCGCTCATGATCAGACTTAGACTTTGAATAAATGAGAATGTCGTCGATGAAGACTATAACAAATCGATCAAGATAAGGTTTGCAGACTCTGTTCATCAGATCCATGAAGACTGCTGGAGCGTTGGTTAAACCAAATGGCATGACCATAAATTCATAATGGCCATAACGAGTTCGAAATGCGGTCTTTGGGACGTCCTCTTCATGTACTCTAAGTTGATGATAACCAGATCGAAGGTCGATTTTGGAAAAGCAGTTGGCACCTTGAAGTTGGTCAAGAAGATCAACAATGCGAGGTAAAGGATAGCGATTCTTGATTGTTAATTTGTTGAGCTCTCTGTAGTCGATGCACATACGAAACGATCCATCTTTCTTCTTTACAAAAAGGACAGGTGCACCCCAAGGCGAGGAGCTAGGGCGTATGAATCCCTTGTCAGTCAACTCTTGCAATTGACTGGCTAGCTCTTGCATTTCAGAGGGGGCTAACCTATAAGGAGACTTTACAACTGGTGTAGCACCAGGTATAAGATCAATACGGAATTCGACTTCTCTAACCGGAGGAAGTCCTGAAATGTCGTCAAGAAAAACTTGCGGGAAATCTTTTACTACAGGGATGTCTTCAAGTTTCTTCTCCATGGTTCCCTTTTTGATGATATGAGCTAAAAACGCGACATAATTCTTGCGAAGATATTTTTGAGCTTGAAGACAAGACATTAAGCTGAGCCCTTTCGACGAGGTTTCTCCAAAGATTCGAAGAGTCTGACCGTTTGAAAGGGGAATACGTATAAACTTTTCGCGGCATACAACTTCTGCCTGATGTTGACTAAGCCAGTCCATACCGATTATGATATCAAAACTTCCCAACTTCATAGGAATAAGGTCAACTAGAAAATTATGGTCGTTTAGAGTAAGAGTGCAATTACGTATAATAGAGTTCAATGAGACCGGTTTCCCGTCAGCAACTTCTACTTTTATGGATTCCATGAGCTTATCACGATTTTGGTTTAAGATAGGTTCAAACTCTAAGGACACAAAACTTTTATCCGCGCCAGTATCAAACAACATGGATGCATATCGACCATTAATAAGGAACGTACCGTTAACCACATTGCCGTCAGCCCTAGCCTGATTAGAGTTGATATTAAAAGCTCTTCCTCTTGCAGGTGGAGGAGCTTGGTTCGCTTGATTCACCGGGTTGGCTTGGGCCTGAGCATGAATAATGTTTACCAACCTTGGACAAGTGTTTCTGAAATGGCTTGGGTCTCCGCAATTGTAGCAAGCCCGCATAGGTTGACCCATAGGATAATTGGGTTGGTAATATGTTTGGGCTAAATGTTGGGTAGGTGGTAATAGTAGGGGTTGTTGGGCTTGACCCATTATTTGCTGGTGGGTTTGGGTTGAAGGCTGGTGGCGGTTCGTTCGCTGAGGCATGCGGCAGGTTTGAACAGTATGACCTGCGCGACCACAGCCGGTGCAATGTTGGCAAGGATAATCAGGAGAATGGTGATATTGGCAACGGTTGCATTTTGGTAATGGGCCAGAGTATGGTCTTTTGTATGGTGCAGGTGAAGGGGCAACTTGGGTAATGGGTGCAGCAGGAATAGGGAGGTTGGTTTGTGTAACGGTGAAGTTTTTGGTGTTGCGCTTCCTCTTGTTAGCAAACTTAGAGGAGGAGATGGAATGGTTTGAAGTTTGACCCTCAACAGGGGCTTTCTTTTTCTCTTCTTTAAACTTCCCGTTGCGAATTCGATTCTCGGTCAGTTCAGTCGCTAGCTCCATAGCAGCTTCAAGTGTTACCGGTGAAATGCTGAGAACTGAATCTTGAATTTTTGAGGGAAGTCCTCGAATATAATGCTCGATCAAACGATAAGTTGGGGTAAAGAAATTAGGAACCATTTGGTTCAACTCTAAGAACCTCTTGTTATAGGTGGTGTGATCTCCCTCCTTCTGCTTTAAAGAATGAAATTCGTCCTCCAACTTTTTATTTTCACTCCTAGGACAGAAACGCCTAGTCATGATTTCCCTTAATTCCTCCCAAGTTAAGGCCATTGCATCATCAATTCCCCTCTTCCCTTTTTCAGTATTCCACCAGGTAAGAGCTACCCCAAATAGTCTTCCGGTGGCGTATCGAACCTTGCGATCCTCAGGACAATCGCAGTTGAGAAAAGTGTTTTCCATCTCCTCAAACCAGTGGAGGAGAGCAGTGACACCTTCGGTCCCTTCAAATTTAGGAGGATCACAAGACTTGAAATGTTTATATGAGCACTTGCTGGTAGGAGGGTTGCCGATGTTCTGGTCGTCTTGTTGGGGAGGGTTAGTAGGATTTGTAGCGAGGGCTTGTTGTACTTGAACCACAATGTCAGGAAGCACCATGGCCATTTGTTTCGCGATTTGTGCGGCCAAGCGTTCGTGAGATCTTCCTGATCTTTTACCCCCTCGTTGTTGTCTAGCCGACATCTACAGGAACATACATAAGAAGATTGTGAGTTAATGGAGTCTTTTTAGGTGTCATGTATCTTTAAGAAAATGAAAATAACATAAATATCAATAATGCAACTACATCCATAGGATGTCTTGGGTTTGCTCATGTTGGGCCTCAAATGTCCCCCATACCTTCACCTGTATAGTCATGTGGGCCCCCATGGCTATTGGCTTGGTAGGATTCACATTAGTATTGGCGATTTAACACTTGCATCACCCGAATGCAAACCACAAAATATGTTTACGAGATGTATGGTCGGAATGTGTCCAGGTGTAGACACAATGACAACTCAAAGTGGGGTTAGCTCACACGACGTTTGGTATAGCATGCTTTGGCCTAATAGGTACTTCGTACTCTCATCGTTAGTCCCCAGGTAGGCAAACTGGTCCTTTATTTTGGATTTATACGAATGCCAGCCTAAACAGGACGTTCCGACTACCGGTACTGGTACCCTTCCAGTTACTACATGCCCGTCATGAGAACTCACTTTGATGAGATTTGAAAATACAAAAATCGTTGTAAAAGCAATCATGAAAATGATGTGGTGTGTGCTTTCATGGATATGATATGTTATGAGAATATGATTCATGATAGGCATTATATGATAACATATACTTATGAACATGCTTGCATAACATTGAATGTAACATTTAACATAAAACATACAAACATCATGAAATTTGGCATGTAACACACAAAAATCTGAAAAATTTCTAATCAACTATAGTATAGGCTCTAAAGGGTCTAATAACCTATCCTATATCCCTACAGTCATGGCTCTTATACCAATATGTCACACCCCGACCCGCAGCGGAATAAGAGTCGGGGCATAATTGGGTTATCACCAAAGCTCATGATATTTACTAATATGTTTCATATTTATTAAAGTCAAAGTTACATTCCAAATAATCCAAACATGTCCATACAATACAAAGAAAATAACCAAACAAAATAATTCCAAGCTCTAAATCATTTTATTCTTCTAGTCCAATCCTATGTGTTTCTGGCTGCAGCTGGTTCACCTGTATCATGTGTAAAAATGGGGGTTTTTGGGACAACATAAGTTGGCGAGTGAACCTTGTTAGATAAACATTTATTATTGATTTACTTGTTAGTTTATCAATGAAAAATTGTGCATAATCATAAATGAGCAAATGTAAATAATCAAGCAGTAGCAATAGCAATCACAACTATAACATACATTAACATATGATAGCATACATTAACATACCAACATCATACGATAAATAACATGAATGAAACTGTGCGATCAAGGCTCAATCAAACGGAGTCGATCGTATTGCATGTACTGAAAATGATTAATGTCTGTGCGATCAAGGCTCAATCAAACGGAGCCGATCGTATGTTGGCACGCCAGGTTCACGCTCATAATGTAATGGGGAACTTGCTCAACGCTCATAATGTAATGGGGAGCGGCGGCCTATGAAATTGCATGTACTGAAAATAATAAATTGAATCTAACAATAACCACACAAACAGTTGAAACTAGCTGAATACACATGTTCATGATATGATGTATGCACAATGATTTAAATATAATATATAGCAAAAACACATGATACACCCCAAAACGTGATTAAAACGGGGGATTTGTAAAGATTCACTCACATTGGGTGCGTTGGATTGGAGATGGTGAGATGCGCACGAATTGGAAGAGCGGAACAACGAGAAATAACTAACCTAAATAATAACGGAAAATATAGTAAATGAATGGGTTTTATTAAGGATTTTAATAGAATTTTTAGATATATTTTTACGAGTTTAAGGCTATTTCCTATCTTTAAAAACATTATTTTTAAGTATTTTTAATTGATTTTTAAATTAAATTAAATAATTAAAAATATAAAAATATGTTGACTTTTTGGGTTGACCGTTGACTTTTTGACTTTGACTGTTTGACCGGTTTATTGTGTGACTGAAATGCGTTGGGTGAGGCTCGAACCCGAGACCTCCCGTACGCGTGCACGCAGCTCTACCAACTGAGCTACGTGTCTAACCCGAAATAATTCTGTTTTTAATTATACTTATATATTAATTCAGTTTATCCAAAATTCTTTTAATTTCAAAAACATTTTAATTCATCGAACGGTGCCACTAACAGGTTTCGAACCCAGGACTTGTGCTTTAACATCACACACAGTCCACCGCTGGACTGTGTGTCCAACTTGGTTAATATACAACTTTTTATTATACTTAACAACTAACGTAAACTAACCCGGTTCAGTTAGAAAAATAAAACGTTTTTATTACATAGAGGGTGCGTGTATCAGGGATCGAACTCGGGACGTATGCGTGTTTTTGTTCGCACACAGTCCACCGCTGGACTGTGTGTCTAACCCGTTCAAAATAGCAATTTTAATTATTCTTATATTGTTTGCGCAGTTCATCTTCTTCGTTGGTTTTTACAGACCGCAGATTACACCATTATATCTTGTTAATTCGATTGTTAAACATTGCACAGACTAATATGAGATGGCAGAAACGATAATTAGAAGTAAATATACCGATGAACGGTTTATTTCAGAATTCCGGCAAGGTGTCGGTCTCTGTTTTTGTGCACTTCAACTGAACAAGACAATTAACCGTTTTGATTAGCTAATCGTGGAATTGAAGTGATAAACAAACGTTAACAGAGTGTTTGAATGTCCTTACCGATTCACAGATGAAAATAAAGATTTCCAGAACTTTTCCGGCGAACTGGTATTATCCGATAGTAGCGTCTGAATTCGATTTCAAGCGAAAGGTTTGAGTTAGAAATAGCTTAACAATTGTTAGACTACGACGGTATTGAAGGACTTACCGTTTTGAGGAAGAATACGGTTTTCCGGCGAACTTGCAGAATTTTCCGGCGAGTAAAATAAACTTCTCCGGTGGGCTGTAAAGTGTGCGGAAATGTAATTGGAGGTTTGTGGAAAGTTTCTGAGTCGCGAGAAGATCTTTGATTGCAGTAATTCAGGTTATGAGATATTTTCGGTTATAAAACCCATCATCATCAGAATTGAAGTCAATTCAACTCTGAATTGATTAGAATTGTCGGTGCATCGGTTATAAACCTGAATTCGCAATTATTCAAACGTTTAGACGGTTGAATAGCCAATTTCGGTTTTCAGTTGGCGCAACCGGTTCATCTAGGTTTGTATATAAGACTTATTCGTTTCCTAGAGTTGACAGAAAAAAAACAAGTGGCGGAGTGGTTATGCGTGTGAGTGTTAAATCTTTGTAGTTACAACCCGGCTGACCCGGGTTCGAGTCCCGGCAGCCCCATTTTATTTTTAGTTGTTTTATTTATACTTTTTATCAATTATAACTTTTATGGTTTAGTTTGTTTATTAATTATGTATCATTAAAAATTAAAATAAGCATAAATAGGCAACGGACATTTATAACTTGATATTCGATTACAAATGGAGCGGGTTTGGTAAAACCTGTTTTCGACAAATGTTACATCCTAGACTTTTTTAAGCTTGGTTTTTGTGGGGTTTTTTGGGGGTGGAGTGTTAGGTTTTTTGGTGAGGTATAGTTTTTTTTTGTGGGGGTTTAGGTTTTTGTGTGGTGGTGGGGTGGGTGTTTAGGTTTTGGGTGGTTGTGGAGTGGGTTTATTTTGTTGTGTTCACATTGCTTCTGATGGTTCTTGTAATAAGAGTGGTTCTCAAATGAACCATACCCTATATATATATATATAGGATTAGGATCATTTGTGAACAGAATCATCATAGTGAACTGTGTGAACTAATCTGGACCATTGATCTCCTTATTAAATGAAAAGGTTAGGATTGTAATTTTGTTTAATTTAGTTTAAATCTTTAATTTTAAAATTAGATTTTCAGTTACAACATTTCCATAATAATTGTGATTTTAAATGCAGAATATCTTTTTTTTAACTGATTCAATTCCTATCTTTCAGTAAACAGCAACTGTTCGTAAAACTAATCTCTAAACAAAGAATTCCAAATCATTCCCAGAATTTCATTTACATATTTTTTCCCAGAATTTGATTTACTGTTCCATCGGACTGTCTGATTAAAATGGAACGTCCAGAAGAAGTTACGATCGCCGGTGAAGACAACGTTAAGGGTAACGACAATGTTTTTGTTACCACTATGGATCGACCAGGTTCGGTTGTTTATGTTTTTTAAGAGTATTTATTTTGTATTTCGTTACAAATTTTGATTGACATGTATTTGTATTCAAAATGGATAGACAAGGTTGTAGTTTTGTTTGTAATCGATGTTTTCTTTGTTCCATACACATTTGAATAAACCACGTGGTGCAATTTTTTGTACATTTTTTAGATTGAAGGTACGATGTACTGCCATGATTGTTACAGATAAGTACACATGTGCGTAGTTAGTAGTATACACAATGACTGTGCTGTTTTTTTATTTTGTACCTGAGAGTTGTAATTTTTTATGTATATGAGAGATTCGATTTAGTACACTTGTGTTTTTTATGTATTAGTACAAAACTGGACAATTACGTTAATACTGTAGTACACATATGCAAGACCTAGATGTGGTCGTAAATACTAAAGTATGCATATGCACGACCTAGATATGGTCGGAAAAACTATAGTACACATATGTACGACCTAGATGTGGTCGGAACTACTAAAGTACACATATGCACGACCTAAATCTGGTCGGAAAAACTATAGTACACATATGTAATACGTAAAGCAATATTTACCGTGGCTGTTTAAAGCTATATTTTCAACAAGTTCAATCAAAAGTTCAATCAAAAAACCGACAAGTTCGTTAAAGTAATATGTCTACAAAGTTACCATGTTTCAACAATTTCCATAAAAAACCAACTAGTTCCAACCATTACCAGAATTTGGGGAGATCGTGGGGAATCATAATGCGCAAATGTTATGGAAACCATTTGGTTTCCTTAATTCAAAAAGATTTCACATATGTTTAGTTACCAAACTACCCATTTCCTTTAATTTTTAAGTTAAAAACTTATATTCTTAATTAAAATCATGCCCATATTAAAAGTTTAAAGATTCATCAAATCAACGGTCTGGATCAGTTCACACAGTTCACTCTGATGGAGTTGTTCACTCTTGATCCCTGCCCTATATATATATATATTATATATATATATAGTGTTAGGTTCATTTGTGAACAACTCTCTTGATTGTGAACACTAGTGAACTAATCTTTGTGACAAGCCGCAATTTCAGGTTACTACTTTAACCTAACCACGGTTAACTTAGATATACATTCATAGCACTACATTTAGCTAGGGTTAGTTAAATGAGTTTACATTGGTAATCCGGGGAATTACCGGAACACGCACACAAGTCAATTCTCTAAACGTTGGTAATTATCATGAATGATAGATGTAAATGGTCGGTTTAGATAAAATTTATGCGTTGCATGACAAATACGCGAGTTATGTGCTTAACTGTGAATTGTATGATATTATGTGCTTCTTGTGTGAAAGTTATATAGTTAGGAGGTGTTTAGAGTTATTTGTGAAACTCTAATAAACTAATCAAAACCCTAAACTCCCCATAACTTCACTGTATGGCAGTTTCTAGTCATTCCCTAATCATCCTCTAATCACTTTGGCTGCACAAAACAACTCTCAAATCATCAATCTTTAATCCTCCAACTCTTCAAGAACAAGGCCTAAATGCATCTAAGGTAAGTTCTTTGTGTTATACTTTGTTATTCTTGTTATTTTGATTTCATGCAAATCCTAGACATCCAAACAATCTGTGTTTTGTTTCATGCCTGATGAATATGTGGTTGTTGTTAGAATGAAGGAATGCATGATTACTGCTAGACATTGGAATTGCTACTAACATGCTAAGAATGCTAAGCTATTGTTTTGGTTCGTGATATTGTTGATTGCTGAGATTAGGGTTTAGACGTAGAACTGTTACATTGCGTTGTTGATTTGAGAAAATATGTTAGTCCGGCCTTGTGAAGTTACAAAGTCCGGGTTTATGTATGATTTGTTGAATCCGACTATGTATGATTTGTTGAATCCGAACGTACGTCCGAATATGTATGACTTGTTGATGTCCGAATTTAACATGATTTCCAAATTGCATGGAGTCCGAATTTGTGAGGATATCCGAACTTACATGCATGTTCCGAGTTTAGAGCATATGTCCGAACATAAAGGATATGTCCGAATTTAATGTGATGATGATTCCAAATTTGCATGAACTTACTTGGTCCGAACTTATGTGAATAACTGGTGGAGTCCGAATTTGTTGATGTGTATGCATGTCCGAATTTAAGAGGGAAACAAGGGGGGTCCGAACTTGTTTACATATACTGTCAGAATTTGTGGTGATAGAACTTAATTGATAGAGTTTGTGCTTGATAGAACTTATTTGCTGATAGAATTTATTTGATGAGTCTGTGCTGATAGAACTTATTTGGTGATAAAACATATTTGATAAGTTTGTGCTGATAAAACTTATTTGGTGATAGAACTTATTTGATGAGTTCGTGGTGATAGAACTTAATTGATAGAATATGTGGTGATAGAACTTATTTGATTTGGTTATTTTGTAAGGACTTATGTGTCCGAACTTAGGATCTTGTATTCATACTCAGTGAATGAAATGCAAGTGTTCTCTCTCTGTGTGAAACAAAAACCTTGACTACTGTGTGTTACTATATGATAAAACATGTTAATCTGGTCACATAAACACTAGGTTGTTTGGACACTAAGGGTACTGCAAAACTCTACTTGTATACATACTTACATCTAACGTACATTAGATGGCGTGTTACGAACCTAACACTTACTTAATGGGTAAAGGCACGTTAACATTTACCGAGCAAACTAAGGTGAGTTCACTACACCTTCACAAGCATGCATCCCGAGGGGACAAACTACTATTCCTTCGAGAAATACTTTTTATAAATGTTGTATTTTAATTTCGATATTAGTTAATAAACTCAACTCTATCATGAAAGTACCTAGTTACTACCAAACTAGTTGCTTAAAATGCAACCCAACCCCAATACTCGACCAACCCGGTCCGACAACGATTAAACCACGACGCTTCCACTCCCTAATGGTCCCATTTCGTTCGATTTGGTGGAGAGACTCTTTACATATCATTAGTCGCTCATTAACACGTCATAAATTCTTCCATTAAGTTGTATTAAAAACGCCATTACTTTCACACATTAAGAACCTATTTCGGGTTTTGACAAAATGTTTAACGATAACTTTTAGTTTTTTTATCAAACGATTCCTAGAAGCATTTCATACGTTTACCCACTCTTAAATCTAATTAACAACTTTTCAAACTCGTGAATTCAAGTGAAGAAGGATCCATGGCTCATAACTTCATGTGATTATTTCAGATTATTTAAGCACTAGATAATTTTTATAGATTTTTCCCTTAATATATGGGAATTCATGAATTTAATTAGGATTTATACATTTTTAATTATTAGAAATACATGACTTTCACAAATAAATTCTTTAAATATATTTACTGATTTTTATTGATTATATAATTGTATTGGGAATGTCATGTAATTTTTCCATAATTTTAGATAATAATTTATTAAAGGATTTTTGGAAGTGTTAAATAAATAAAATTTTATTTACAAAATTTATTATGTTAAATTAAAACATGTGATAATCATGAAATCTAATGTATTATTGTGTTAGGTAATTTTATTAATTAATCGAAATTTGTAGCATTTAAAGATTATGATCACTTATTAAATTGATATTATCATATAATTAATCATGACTATTTATATAAATATTGATTTATCTATTATATTTAATAATCATTTAAGCCCCAAATAGGAGAACCCAATTTCCTAAAAGTTAATATATTGTCCTTTCGGTTAGTATTTCGATTATTTACACTATGATCATTATGTAGCTATAAACCGTCTCTTTTCGTGCGGTGCATTCTCGTGGATCCTTTCTTCACAACCAGTGAGTAGATCTATTACTTTTCTCTTTTTAATAATTAAATATTTTTGGGGTGTATCATGTGACATGATTTCTATTGTTTTCTATTTGATAAAATAACATGCAAAGTCAATGTGTCACTGTGTGTATCGCGTTCATTGTTTCCATTATTATTAGTATCTATCGTTGCATATACGTGTATCTATGTGTTTACTCGCTTTGTGTCACAGGTTTCGTGTGGATACACTTGGCTGGCTAGGTTCCCCACGGTCATTGGTTGTAGCCTATATCGCCACCAGTATTAGACTCGCCCTTCGGGGCTTGAGACTGATGCATGCTATTTGATTCTTATTGTTTCTATTGTATCTATATTGTGACTGGTGATTTGTTGTTTGTTGTTGTGGTTGTGATGATTATGAATGTATCTACAACACATGGAATTGCATGTTAAATATATTCTTTTAAAAGATTTCTAAGTAAAATAAATCAAATAATAAAGGAAAACGTTTTATTTAAGATTTAGATTATTCATCAACATTTTGTTGACCCAAAACCATTTTACGCATAATGCATGTACCCAAAAGTAGGTGATAGAGTAGAAGACAAAGACACGATAGGACACAACTTAGTAATAAATTGGACCTTTGTTTACAACTATTTATCTTTTAATTAGTGTATGAATTATGTTAAATATTTTCTATAATAATGTGTGACAAATTTAATTTGGTGACTTTTAATATTTAAACTTATAATAATGTCATAAGTTGTGAACAATCATCATACCCAGTACCATTCCGTTAAGGGTCGTGGTGTGACGTAAACTAACTTGGTAATTATACCCTTATACAGGTACTTGTCGTTACAGCGATACGTTGCTAAGTATATGCATTTGATAACTGGATTTGCGGTTATAGATAGCATCAATAGTCACCATAATGTTTGGTTTTGAATATTGGTTTCTTAATGTTTATAGTGTTATGTTGGGATGGGGAGGCAAATCATCTAAATACTCACTCTTGTGAGATGATCAGAGTATAATTGAGAAAATGAATGAGGTTAGTGTAGCGAACAAAGCTTTTAAAGAACGGTGAATGAAAGTCATTTTTATAAAGGACGCAATCCATCATGTAGAGATATATAAAAGACAAATTATAAATTAGTCTTTGTATTATTAGTGTTAGATCATTGCAGTTTTGTTTTAGTGAAGGGATGAAAGCGAAATCCATATGGAAGGATGGTTGTTTTACATCCTTAAAACATATACTTTATGAGAATATTTTCTATAAATTGAAAGTTGTCATTTGCTAAAATGTAGAATAAATTAGTTCTATAAACCGTATGCAAATATTTTCTATAAATTGAATGTTGTCACTTTCTTAAATGTAGAATTATGATAACTAGCCTACCAAGTATAATACAGCTCGTGTACTAAGTCAGTAGGCAAGCATTGTGAAACTTCTTTCATCCGCAAGTAACCACATAGTGGACATATGCAAGTTGATAATGAGTTATTTTTAATCTATGTTTAAAATGATGGAGACTGTAGAAGTTGAAGGTCCATTGCGAAAACTACCAAAATTTTATTTGGTCAAATTCAAAAATATCATCGTTGTAAAATATTGTGTTTCCTATACTTATAAATAAAACACTTTCAGAATATTTAATATAGCACATGTAGATGCTATGGTGTTTCCAATATTTATAAATCAATCACTTTTAGAATATTTTATAAAGCAAATGTAGATGATGAGTCGTTTCAAAAAACTATTGATAAACTAATTGAAACAAGTACCGTGTTACAAACTGTCACCATAACAGTGTTTGTCTACTACCAATATGTATATAATTGCGTTGTGAACTTGATCCTCGATCAGATTCTTTAAAAATATTGATCTAAATTTTGTACTCTCATAAATTTAGGAATTTAGGAGAGCGTACTTATATAATTATATAATAACCAATCACCACTAAATTATATAACACAAATGAGTTTTCAATTCAACCACAATATGGTTGACCTCCTCTGTTCAATTTGAACATAACTTCGTTATGGCTCAAAACTGAACCAGACTGAATCCTCCCGTGCAACCACTAAAACACCAATGTAAGTGTTGTGCTTCCGCTGTATCGCGCACACACCCCACTAGTTTTAGATAAAGCAGCAGCTTATTCTAAGAACTACCATAATACATTGGTACGTATAATTCTTTATTTGGTATGAAAGTTAAACCAGTAAAAACCTTAACGTCTAGATAACATAACGATCTGTAACAATTTTGGAGGCCTAATGTTCCAAATGAGAGAGTTCGATGACCAAAGTGCTGGGTGCCATTCGGACTTTAACAAGTATTTTGAACTCAGTGTTGCTTATTAGAAAGCTTCAAACATGATGGCTTAAAAACCACTGGCCGAGAGATACCGACTTTTGGTATGAATAGGTGAAAAGCCAACAATTAAAATGACTCGAGTTTCTAACTCACTCTTGTGTTACAGTCGCCCTCGAGAAAATACGATTAGATAGCGTATCAGCAAACCCTGAAACCGGGCCTACCAACCCAAAGGTGACCGGCCATTCTTGATAACTAGCACATTTAAATCAAAACAATATGTACAGGCACACCACGCCGTCACAACGTCAATGGTCACTAATGCATCCGCAGTTGACGGCAATTGAAGTGGTTCTTTAGTCGGGTGAGCTGCTTTGTCCTCTTCCGCGCTTCAGAGGCTGCAGCTGTATCACCTGATCTTTTACCTGAGCACACAACTGGAACTTGGTGGGTTTCTCCTCCTACAACCTGTTTTTCTGTAGTAGGATGATGTTTTAGGAAAGTACAAGTGTCATGTTCTATAAGTGGCTCTTCACAACTCACAGAATCTGTTGGGTGCAGACCGCCTCCATGAGGCGTCTCTGTGCTCTTTTCGGGGAAGAGTTGTTGTCAAGACTCTTTTGGTTTGTCATTTAAATTAAAAGAATGAGGGCGGTGGTTTTCTTTATTATTATTTTGTTGAGGTAGAGTAAGAAGCCAAGGGTAGGGGAGCAAATAGAGTGGAGTCCCGGAGTCACATGATGAAGAATGAGATGGGAAACCGATCCCAGCTGGGGAGCCACACGTTGGCCATACAAATGGCAAGAAAGATGGTTGGTTGTAAGTGATGAAAGGAGAATTTGTGGATGATGTGGAAATGGTAGGTTCATTTGTAGTGATGGACTCCTCTCGGGTTTCTTCATTGCTTATTATCTTAGTCATCTGTGCCTTCAAGCACTCGTTCTTCGTCTTCAGAGAATCGTACTGTTTCAAAGCCGTGTCCTTGTCCTAATTAAAGAAACGATGCAATATATACACACACACACACATATATATATATATATATATATATATTCAGATTAACAGTCCGGCCTGTGAATAGATGTTGTGCATTCAAGGACAATGATCTTTTAAGAAAAGAGGAAATCAGAGGGATGGTACAAACCCTTTTTAAATTCTCATTCCCCCAAGCTAAATCTACAGCCTTTCTTGTTAGCTCCTCAAAAACAGCCTATATATGGCGAAGAAAAACAAGTCAGTAACTTTTTTTTTAAAGCAGTTAAGATTTCTGCATTGTTTGGTTTCTTGTTTTACCATACCAATTCACATTGCATAAGTCATAATGCAAGAAATAAATACCTGTCTCCTACGGATTTCTAGCACCCTGCGTGCTTCTATTTCAGCCTGCCTCAAGAAAACTTCACAATTAGAATCACATATAAAGAAGCAAGCAAGCAAGCATGATGTATATATGTATGTATGCATGCATGCATGCATCTTCCGCACCTCTGTCAAGTTTTGTCTAGATCTCCTCCCATTCAGTCTATGTTTAGTGCTCTGTTCATCTTTCACACCTGATTTCTCCTCCTGGAGAAAAACAAACAACCAAACAAAGATGATCCTTGTGGAAACGCAGGCAGATCCTTTTCATTTGTCCCAACATTAGGGATGTTTAGCAATAGGATTGGTCAAAAGGATCCACATAATCAATTAAGACTCTCAGATTGATTGTTTGCATAAATAATGTCAGCGTGTTTGCACACAAGGTAGATGTCAATGTTTTAGCAGAAGATATATGGATCAATGGGTGATCAGTTGATGTAAAATAATAATAGTATTTGAAAGATTAAGATCCAAACCTCGTAAGAATTATTATTGTTATTATGATTATTACTAGCATGGAAAGAGTCGTCCTGAAGCGAATCACAACGTGCTAATCCGGCCAAAGCCTCCGCCGCTTCCAACCTGATCTTCACCATCCCTTCATCTCCCATAATTTTGGCTACTAAGAGTATGTTTAGCAACAAGCTTTTATGGGCTTTTAGGAGTTTCAGGCTTTAAAGAAAAAGCTCTAGGCCCAATAAAAGTCTTGTTTGGTTGAAATAGGCTTCAGGCTTTTAGATTAGTTGAAAAGCTCTTTTTGAAACGCTGGTGGAAGTAGCGTTTAAAAAACCTACAAGCTTTTAAGGTTTATATTACTTAAATAACCTAGAATCCTCATCATCCCAGATTGAAGAAAGGATCGATCACAAGCAAAAGCCAGGTATGCATGTTGTTATTTAATTGAATTGAATTCATCTTTTGTCTTGTGTTGCAATTTGAAATCGAATTCATCTTTTGTCTTGTGTTGCAATTTCAAACAATAAAAGCATGTTACGTAATTATTCATGAAATAGCAATATAGAGATGACTAGTCAACAAATTCGTAAAAAAACCAACATCGAGTATCAAGTGGGCTGTTACTTGACAAATAAAAACTTATTAATTACATTGCTTCTTCCTTTTCTTACTCAGTGACAAAAGAACGAGACTGTGAGGCCAAAAGGAAGAAATTTGTATTTTATGATTGGGGATACTTGTGCTGCTATATAAAAATTTAAAAAGAGGTTTGTTTTTCAATAATAACTTCTTTTAAAACAAGTAGCAAGACATTAGAACCAACCAATGAAAGCAAAGGCTCGCTGACTAAAGTTTTCTTTGAGGACATGTTACGAAGACATCAGTGTTTCTATTTGTTTAAACTTTATTGCCTTTGGATTGATTTATTGTTTTTACCTTGATGTTTTAGTGACATGACTATATGTTAAGAAGCTTTCAACCGTTCACATTCATCTTTACGAAGTCATATTGAGAGGTCATTTGGAATTTTGAAGAAACGATTTAAGATACTTGGTAAAATGCCTATGTATAGCGTGCAAATACAAATTGGTGTTATCATGGCTGCATTTGCATTGCATAACTACATACGTAATTCTCAAGAAGATTTCATGTTTACTGCAATGGAGCAACATCCAAACTACATACCAAGAGATGAACTGCATGATGTTCGTAACCATGACACAAGCACTAGCGGTCTATTTGAAGGAACATCGAATGAGATGAAACATGTTCACAACGAAATTGCCACTTTGATATGGAATGCACGACATTAATGATTTAATAGTATTTTATTTTTTTTGTTATGACTGTTTGTCAATAACTATGTTTTATTTAATTGAAAATAATCATGTTTTATTCATTTGAGAAATAATATATATATATATATATATATATATATATATATATGTGTGTGTGTGTGTGTGTGTGAGAGAGATTACGTTTAGTATTATGTTTTTTTATTTATGCCCATTTTGGTCATTTTATAAATTTTATTAAAAGATCTAGCTACTCTGCAACAGCTACCATCTAACAGCTTCCAGCCACCAGCTACCAGCTTCCAGCTACCAGCCACCAGCTAGTTTTGCCAAACATACCCTAAGTTTCAATTTCAACAGAGAGAGGGAGAGGTAATTACACTCTTATACAATTAGCAACTTGGGTTATGTCTTATTTGTTAAAAGTCACATCTTTTAGTTCATTTTACTCACACATTTTCATTATATTATATTATATAACTACAAATGGTAACTTAAGACACAATTATTTATATCACATTTCTTTAAAAAGTTACAGCCTTTCAAACAACTTATCTATATACATCACACCCTTACAAAAAGTTACAACTCTTATATATACATATACACACCCTTACAAAAAGTTACAACCCTTCATATATGTATATAAAAAGTCACAACCATTTAGTATCTATACAATTACAATTTGAGTCATATCCTTTGTTGAAAAGTTGCGTTGGTTGGAAAATTATATTACAGTTACCAGCGCGTTTATATACATATCTTATTATTGAAAGAACTAAATATTTTCTGTTGTGATGGCATTCACACACATTCATAATGATTCTACGCCGGTTCGAATCATGCATACAACGTTTATTTCTTTCGTTTTTCTTTCACTGGGATTTCCCCCCACCCAACCGTTCCACCGGTTCAGTTTCTTTCTTATCTCAAATCCATTTGATTTTAATAACCCTCTCCAACATTAGTGTTTTCCACATCTCATTTACGGCATACCCAAATTGTAATTGTAGTCTACTAATAATTCAACACACCATATTCATTTTCACCAACCCAGTTTATGGTTTTCTGTAAGCGTTTCCAGATTTATTATTCCAAGTAAGCATTCTTTGTTGTTTCTTTGAATTAATCAATTCACACCTTTGTAAACTTAAATTTCTTTACTAATCTTTTGTTTAATATTCATTTTCCGATCTATTTATGGACGAATTTTCTTAAACTTTGATTTATTTACATAACTGTGTTTCCACAAATAACTTATTATCAACAATTTCGCATCCTAATATTTAATATTCACTATGTATTTGGTTTAATATGTTCCAACGTTGAATTGGCATGAATCTTTTGTTTAATTTTTTTTCTGAATCAAAGTCGTAAACCGATATGGTTCTGTTCGGATGAAGCAGATCTCCCAAGAATTAACACAGAGCAAGAGCATAATATGAGATAACTTTTGTTCGTGATATTTTTAATGAAGATATGAAGAATTCAAATATATCAACTTGAATTTGCAAATATGGAAATGCAAGGTTTCGTTAAACTAAAATTATAAAATAAACTACTTTCAAAGAGCCACACGTATATCCATAATTCCTCTCCACAAATATTGGATTTCCTAATGCATGCATGCGTATTGTTCTTCACAAATATAATGCCTTTCCTATTTGAGATATTCTTTCATAATATGAATAGGATATTTGCAGATTCTTCTTTTCTGTTAGACAAGAAGCAAGTGGGGATGGTTGATAACACGTCTGGGTCGAGATTGCACGGTTGGGCCGGTGTCACTTATATGGGTCATAACATACACCATGTTGATGCCTAAACATGTAATTTGCAAATAGTTTGGCGTATAGATCCGAGATTTCTTGGTTGATTATGGTTTTTAAGTGTAATTATAAGGAATAATTGTGTAAATCTTTCAATGATTTGTACTAAATTACATGTTAACACGTCACTTGCGATTAAGTCGATATGATGAAATTTGCATCTTCCATATTCACTCCACCAACAAAACACTAACCTTTTTGGGTAACAAAAGGAATTGGGTCAGTTCATTGTGTCTGAAACAACGACTAGAAACAACAACTGGTACTTTGTTTCTTTGTGAATGGTATGAACAATACAGATATTCATATTCAACACTACAACACAAATATAGATATTCATATTCAACATCCCGCCGCAACGCGCGGGTTGACGTCAACTCGTAATAGACATATAGTAAGTCAGTCAGTCATTGAAGGAAAGCGGTAGATGAAGAGAAAGGGGGCACGTGTAGTGGCATTACGGTCGAGGTATGAGGAGCCGCCACGTACGAGTGAGATACAGGCCACATTAGGAGAGGTGGTAGGCTATTGGCGACGCCCCACGTGGGTCCAACACAAACCGCCTCTCTCTCTTCCCCGGTTTTCCAAGCCAATTGTATGTATGTAATCTATCATATCTTCTCCTCTTCTGCCTGCCCATTCCCCAAATGCCACTTTATCTTTTTTCATTTTCATTTTCCTTTTATTCTATTCATCACCTTGAATCCAAAATCATAATCACCTAAGCAGCGTCTAATCGGCTAACCCAATTCCTAACATAGTATAGCTTGGACAACTAGGATTTCCTATTCACAAAAACCATGACTTGAATAAACTATGCTAAATATAAACACAAACTAGCCTAAATATAAAAAAGCCATTAGAACAAATCTAAATCTTTTAAATTTATTATTATTATTATTGTTGTTGTTGTTGTTTGTTATTGTTATTATTATCATTATTATTATTATTATTATTATAGTTTTAAAGATATTTTAGTAATTGTGCTAATTATAATAAACTAGCATTCAGGAGGCGTAAAATCATGACGCATCACCGTCGGCGACCACCAAAGCCGAAAGAACTCGTATTAAGAACGAAAAATGAAACTGAAAGAAAAGTATACATAAAATCGTTGAACCATGCAAGTGAAACGTAAAATATAGAAAACAATAACTAAGTCAATCTAAGCTTAGCACATTGCGACGGGACCGTTAAACGAAAAAAATAGGCGTAAAAATGTTGAATCACATTCACATATATGTTGTGACGTGCTAACTCGTAAAATTTAAAACAAAATGTAAAAGATGAAAAGTACAGGGAATTAAAGTTGAAAGTCAAAACGTTTTGGGGTTAAATTATAAAAGATGTAAAAGCGTTGTGTTAAAGTATATAAATTAGAGGAGTAAACTGTCATTTTCGTCCTTGAGGTTTGCGCATTTTTCCACTTTAGTCAAAAGTTTGATTTTTCGCCTGTCGATCCAAAAGGTTTGAAATCTTGTCAATTTCATCCACTTCACAAACCCCATCTATTTTTTACGTTAAATGAGGGGCAAATATGTCTTTTTGAGTTTATTCGAACAGAAATTTTATCTTCTATTTATACTAATAGAAGAAATCATTGGGGGCGACACGTGTCACTCACTCAGTGAGTTTCACTCATTTTATTGACTTTTTTAATCAAAACTCGCGGGATCTGAACCCTAATAGTTTGACCCAGTTTCAAATTTTGGATCCTTAAATAACGTTTTTCATACCAATTTGTTCATTCTCTCTTTATCCCACACAAAAAAAAAACCGTAATCATCATGCCATCCTCTCACATTTGTCTACTAAATTTTCATCAAGATTAATTGAATACTTCATTCGATCATGTTTATTTGTTGATTAAATCAACACATCAATGTAATCTTCATTTTCCTATTTGATTAGAATCTGTTAGTGTAACTTTGATTTCATCCTGATTTTGTTAAATCCAGTCGATTCGTCTATGTGATAGATCATAGATGTAACACTTATCCACATTATTCACATAATTTACGAAACCCTAATTGTTTTAGGGTTTGTCATATATAATCGATTCGATATGTTTTGTTAAATCCAGATCAATCGTCTTTGTTGTAGTTAATTCTGTCAATTCATACATATTATTTAGATTTTTTTTAAATCCCTAATTGATTTCTGGGTTTTTGATTAATTTTTTATACTATTATAGTTATTATTCAGAGCATTTGTTATTGTTTTTGTTGAATCAAGTCGAATGTAATTGAGTTATTTGTTATAGTGTTTTTATAGAAACAATAAAATTATGTTTGATAGTTTTACATAAAATGTTCAGTGGATTATGTTTAGTTGTGTTTAAACCCAATTAAATATATGTTTGACTTTAAATATTTAGAAGAATATCCTATCAGATATAAATATTTGATGGTTTTGATTTGGTTGTGAACAAAGATCTCAATTTTGATGAAAATGTTTGAATTCCCAAATGTTTATGGTTCATTGTGTATGGTTAATAATTAGACTAGGTTATTTACACATGTATTTGCTACGACTGTCTTATTAAGTTGTTGTTACAGTTCTTTTAATACGATACATCTTGCTTTGTTGGATATCTCATAATGGTTTTCTTCAAAGTGTTATGATTTCCTAAACTTTATCAATTGGTAATTGATGTGCTAAAAGTGGTTTAATTAAAATTAACTAATTACTATAAACTAGACACACTAAGTTTTATATTTATAAAACTAAGACTCTCTAAAACCTAGACCATGCAACCGGCAAGTGTACCGATCAATGCAGTATAGCCTAAGTAAGTCCGAGTATCGATCCCACGAGACTCTACTAATTATATTTACTAGACTCTACTGACTTATCTAAGACTGACTCGACTTAATTGTTTTTATGTTTTGAGGGAGGGTTTCCTAATATCCTAACATTGCGATTTTATTAAATTAATTAACTAAGTTAACTAGACACGAATTATGATTTTGGTTTACTTGGATGATGGAAAAGACTACCTAGACTGGAATCCTGGATTGTACTAGTAATAATTTAATTAGGATGTTAATTATTATGGAACCGGGATCTTTAAATGCTAAACCTGTTGAGACACCGAACAAGACCCCCGTCCCTTCTTAGTAATACACTTATGGAACTCTAAAGGCTGTTATGGACACGTGTTGGTCTAGACTCTCTCACAGGCTATCTAAGTGGTTTACGAAAGTATCCTAATTCAATTTACGCCCTTACAGGCTATAAACTGGGGTTCTCAATTCGACTTGTTAGACAACGGTCAATAGGGAAACTAGTTCAGACTCCTCACGAAGACCCTACCTAGCAATTTACTGACTTAGACCTAACAATAACCTCACACCTCATAGCTATTTAGAATAAAAACTTAGACTTATCTAACTATCAATTACCGCTTCTAAGGTATATTGGCAATTATCCCAAAAGATTACAATATAACATTATAATCTAGCATGAACATATTATGTGAAAGACATCCACCAAGAATCAGAATCATACGAAGCAACAAAAGGCAATTAAACAAAACTAAGCATGCATATGCATCAAACGGATAATCAAGTCGACTACTTTCCTAAATAATCCATAATTAATCAAACATCCATAATAAAATTCAAAGCTTTAACAATCCATTCATCCTAGCCTAGGTAGGAAAATGAACTAGCCAAGAATCATAGTAAAAAAAGAAACAAGTAGAACACTGACTTGTTACGAACCCGAACTCTAATCTTGAACCGTGAAGCTTGAATCTTGAACCGGTCACCATCTTTGTTCACAACTTCTGAATCGCCTTTTGTACTCTCTCCAATAATATGTGGTCCGATTTGTAACAGCCGGGACTTCTCCCCCTTTTTATTATCTTGCAATTCGTATTATAGAATATCACGATCTTTCCTGACATGGGCTCATCTGCATAGATCTCTAAAAGTGTGGGCCTGGTACTCGCGTATCATCTAAAAGCCCAAAATCAGCTAATAGGGGCGATGGGTATTACGATGTGGATATGTCTACTTTTCCTTTAGACGTGTTCATCTTTAATCCAGATACATTTGTCGCCCCCTTTTTGCCTTTTTCGAATCTTTTGTGGCCCAATTCACAGCCCAAAAGAAAATCCAATTATGTTAAATCTTTGTTGATATCTATAAATGCATCGCCATGACCATTTGTATTACTTTTAGAATTTGAATTTGTTGGCATGCTGATACCATCCATCACCCTACGTTGTATTTAATAAAAAACAAGGTTACAACCGTGTATTACACGGGTTTAATAAAGGTGATTTTATATACTAAACAATAAAATAATATATGTTTAGAAACTTTGTTTATTATACGGGTTGAACAAATGTAATTTTATATATTAAATAGTAAAAACGCTATATCTTTAAAAGCCTCGTGTATTGTACAGATTGAATAAATGTAATTTTATATACCAAATAATAAAACAATTATATCTTTAAAAACTTGTGTATTACACGGGTTGAATAAATATAATTAGTATCAGTTCTCTCTTAAAAATTGATTAACAAAGTGTACGTAAATTCTATAATGTAAACTTAATTTACAATTTCAAATACAAAATTAGACTTAAGTTATAAACGTCCAAATTGATGAACACTATTGACATTTAATATTGCATTTATTATTATGTGATGAAAATTTCAAAATAATGTATTATCTCCTGTTTAAATTTGTATTAAATTCAATTGTATAATAGATAATCTCCTATACAATTGTATAATTATTTTTTAATTAAAATTCAAATTGTGTAATTATCTTTTAGTTAAGATTAATTGTCTTTAACACCCCAAAAACGAGTTTGGTAATCAAACCACGTTAATATTAAAGAGTGGGTAAAAGATCGTTAGTGGTAAAAGTGAACCTGTAAACAAAATAACTAGGAACAAATTAACCTAGTTAATAACTTGTATATAAGTAACAAGACAACGAGTTTTAGTCTCATTTATAATCAAAAACTAAACTTGAGGGACCAAAGCTACCAAAAAGGAAACTTGTTTTAATAAAACATAATATTAACACATAACACGCACTTAGTGTGTGTGTATATGTCGATCATCAGGAGGTGCAACAAGGGCAAACCCTTGTTCAACCAAGAACATCAAAACTGAAGGAGAGATTGGATCTCCAAGTCTTGCATGTACATGTATTATCGATCACCTTGATTAGGGAATCATAAGGTATGCCTAAAAACATAGATTGGTGAAAGTTATAATTTGAGACAAGTAGAATACTTGCAATTAGGTTGTTGGTTATGATCCAAAGATGAAATTAAGTGTATGTGTATGCTTGATTTCGTTAGACATAAAGAAAATATACACTATTTGATGTAAGATTACTTGTTAGTGATTAACAGGTAGATTATGAAGTGGCTTTTGATTATATGATGAAGTTGATGATATACCTATGTTTAGAATCATCATGCATGATAGTAGTACGAAGATACTTGAACAATTTTGAGTTAGAATACATATTCATACTTGCCATAGAATGGGTTTTGTATAAAATGATAAAAAAATTGATGTTATATTAATATTAATAGGTGCTTGAAATCATGTTGTCTACTAGTTTCTAGGTAGAACTTGATTATATTAGGTACTCGGATGAAAATCTAGTAATGTGATAAAATGGGTTTTTACATAGAGATGAAAACCCTTAGTTCTAGCACAATGAATGGATAATTTAGCATTGATAATTAGGAGCTAAGTTAACTTGTTGTGAATGATTCGCTTGAACCTGTCAAAGTCAAAGAAATGATATGAATTTTGTTGGGAATCTAGTTAAGATGGTAGCCTAAAAATAATGTCTACTGGGTATTTGACGAATTGCCTAAATGAGTTTGAATGAACTTATTGGTGCATTTGTATATGCTAATAGGCAGTTGACTTTAAAAGTCGAAGTGACCTATAATAAAATCAAATGGTAATTTTGATGTGAAATGCGTAAGGTGGGATAGCCGTGATAAAGAATGACTAATCTAAGCATCTTGTAAATGATAAATGATAGTTTGACACTTGGCATGCTAGGTGGAAGGTTGGGGTAGAAGCTGATCAAATATGTGGAAAATCATAATCGGATGCAATGTAAGTAAAGCTTACATCCTTAAAATAGTACATCTACTTATGTATTTTACTAGAATAAGAGATCCGGTATTTGGAACGAGATTTTGAAACACAAGGTTCCGACGCGAATCGATACAGGTTAGAATAAGTGAAAATGGTAATAAACCATATTAATGGTAAAAAGGGTAAAATAGTAATTTAGTCATGTAGTGACAAATAAACAAGGAATTCTGAAAAATTACCTTATGGTGCAAACCATAAGGAGTAAAAAGGGTAAAATGGTAATTCAGTCACGAGTTGAGAAATAAATATTAAATTTTAAAATAGACACCCTGTGGCGTATGCAATAACGGATCGAACGAATTGAGAAATGAATTTAAGTAATATGATCAAGCGGTGTAAACCACAACGGATTAAATGGTGAGATTGTAATTAACTACCATCTCATAATGATAAAATGGTCATGTAAACCAAACGGGTCAAATGGTGATGTCATCACCATTTGACAATAATAATTAATGATCGCTTGTCGACTTTTGTGCTCAAAGGGAAATAGTGTACGGTTTACGTTGCTATTAATTAGTAACTAATAGTGCAAGGTAGTAAAACGGGTCAATGCTACAACCAGAGACAGGTATGTGTAATGAGTCAAACTCTCATTGAGGACTTATGGTCCAATGAGAATTAAACGGGTCGTGAATGAACATCGGATTACCTAAAGTAAGGTAAATCTATTATTTTGAATCATATACATTTTGTTCTTAGGAACATAAGGATTTAAAATAGATTATGGTTAAAATGGGTACATTTGGTCAAAATATGCTATTACAGTTCTTCGTTGTAAAAAGGGGCTAAAATTGAGCAAAACGCCCTCGTATGATAAAATAAGCAAACCACCCTTTAGGGTAGTTTAAAATGAGTTTTATAAGTAAGCATACCCTTTCGGTAGTGTAAAAGCAAATGGCATAAGCCATTTTGATTTAATGCCTCATAACGGGTCTTCTTCGTAAATTGTCAAATCGAAGGGTAGAATTTTGGCAATCATTTTCTATAACAAATCCACCACAAAAAAAGTTGTGGTGGAAAATGAATAGATATTTTAGTGTGGAAATGAGAAGCAAGGAAAGAAGGAGTGAGATTTAAGCTTAAGTGCTTAAATCTCTTAATGGGTCAAAATGAATAAGAGCATGAACCGGGAATGGATGCGTAATTCATAAATTAAGAACCCAGGTTAAGGATTTTGGGTAAAATATGTAAGAAAACATTTTACCAATATTAAGAAACAAGTTTCATGGGAAACGGATGAAAATTGGATAAGTTACAAAAGTTTTTATAACAAAAACGACAAGACGGAAAATACTTGCAGCAGCCCACCTTAAGCTACGTTGGCCAACCGTAGCTTACGGCTGGTGACTGCTAAATAAAAACAGGATATACTGTTTTTACAAAAGTGTCTCTACAAGTCCCGAGTCATGCTTTAAATGTACAGGACTTGAAACGGGTCGAACAGACAAACAAAACAACACAGCAGCAAAACTGGTGCAGTAAGTGGTATCGCTGTCGCCGACGCAGCATGGTTGTCTGACGTCTTAAGTTACTGCCTACGACAGTAAAGCTCAGACGCAATATTAGAAGAGGTATCGCCGACGCGACTAAGTGTCGTCGCCGACGCCACCTCAGTGTTTCAAATTTTCTGGAAAAATTTTGTTTAATTTGTTATGTGGTGTTACCTTTATCCAGTATAATACTAACTAATTTGTAAATTTCTAGTTTAAGGTTATTGCAAGCACCCTTGGATGA
The DNA here is from genome assembly GCA_947069175.1 of Scalesia atractyloides. Classification (NCBI taxonomy): domain Eukaryota; kingdom Viridiplantae; phylum Streptophyta; class Magnoliopsida; order Asterales; family Asteraceae; genus Scalesia; species Scalesia atractyloides. The sequence continues at coordinate 24,210,630 of CAMTDV010000116.1, read as the reverse complement.
CGATCAAGCTCAACGAATAACCGAACACGATCAAAGATGAAGCTTTCGCGTTTCGTTTAAATCGAATTATGTTTATATGTTAAAACATTTTGAAATAATTGTGAGGTTCAAATTAATCCAGAACTTTGAAACATTTCGTATTTGCAATATGTTTTTAATTAACGCATAACTTTTATAAAAGTTATGTTTTAAGAGATTTGGTCCTACACTTTTTTTTATTATATAGTACTGGTGGTAAAACCCATGTGCAAACACGGGTGGTTTTTAGAAAATTTCATACCAAATTATATTAAACAACAAATCAATAAATACATATAATTGTTATGGGATAAATGCATTCACTTAAAAAAAGGTTGAGTAATTTGTAAAACGGTTCATGGCACGTTAATGGTAATCACATTCAGATAAAAATATACTTATATTGTTTTTTGAACCGTTGAATTCATTAACAAACAACCACAACTTCAACACAGCAAGGTAGTGGGAGAAGAGAGAACAAAATAACAAAAAATAGATGTCACACCCCGAATTTCCAACCAATCCAAATACCGATGGGCCTGGGTGGGAATATCGTGACGTTAGTTGATATCATCATAGTCAATTTAACACAACACAACGGAAGTCTTGGAGTAAAATTACTATTACAAACCATTCAAAGTAAAAAATTAATATACAGATGGCTTGGAATAGAAGATCCACAGGCGGATCGCATAATGTACAAAAATGTATAACAGACTTTATGGCAGATCTAAGGATTTGCAAGATCCTCTTATATCACTACCGAGCAGCTTCCGGCCTATTTCGTATTGTACCTGCAAGCTTAGTCTTTTGAAAATACGTCAGGTTTCGCTGGTAAATACACCCAACTTACTCATTTTGAAAACATTCGAAAATGATTTTAAGTGCACATGGCACAAAATCTTTTATAACTTGGGAAAGTTACTTTGTAACCTTGTTAACAGATTCTTATGTTGGTCCATACATACAGGGCCCAGTACGGAGACCGAGACATAATTAACGTACATACAACTTAAGAACTCAAGTAGGAGTTATCCCCAACTTTGTGGGTAAAAATAATTTAGCATGAGCGTCTGTCAGGTGTATGCCTACACCCCGCGCTTTGGTCATGGCCATTATCTAATGTAATGAGCCGAGGATATCCAGGACATGGTAGTTAACCCCTGATGTTTAAATTATCAAAAAAAACTGATTAAAACGGAATATGCGGATTTACTAGCCACAATCCGGCATTCGATTGATCCCATTTCCGACCAAGCATTAATAATTTACCGTAACCCAAGCCCGTATAGAGGAAATAAGTGGAGAGTATTTACCTGAGCTAGTCTTGGCTTAAATGCAAGATTTAATATCTCAGCCGTACACAAAACGAACTAAGTACAGATAGCATTTACCGGAAGGCTCTAGTCTGGATTATGGCATAAGCTAACCAATTAAAATGCTAACGGTCTTATTTAAGTCGTAGACTTAGACCGACTAGCGTACATGATCAAAGCATATAACACGCTAGATTAAGCGATGATCGGATAGAATTTATTTAAACCCAACAAGTACTATGACTTGTATAATATGGGTAAACCATAAGCATTCTGGATTTTGAGACTTAAGTGACAAGGTTAAACCCGTTTCGGTTAATTTCCCTAAACTAGTTACATATACTTAACCGAACGCGTATAAGCGATATTGGGTAACCGGATAAGTCATGGACAAGTTCTATATGCCATTATATTTTAAATAAGTTGTAATATCAGTAGGATATCAATTTATATGCCCGTTAAGATTTTAAATCGAAACTATGCCTCATAGGGGCGTTTCGGTAATTATATACGGTATAAAAAGAACTTGAATATATTTTGGTGTTATGATCGTAAGTATTCTGGAAAAATAATTAATTTATGATATAATATCAATAGGAACATGATAATATGTGTAATTTATCATTTATGACCAAACTATGCACCAAAGGGGCATTTCGGTCATTTTACACATAGTATGATAGTTTATTTGGGATTCTGAGTTTATATCATGTACCTACTATAAAATATTTTAATAAGTTTTAAAATCAGTAGGTAACAAGTCTTGGTTGATAAATATGGTTTAAGACCACACTATGCGCCGAAACGACGCTTATGTCGTAAAATGACGATTTGTACGAAGTTTAGTAAAAACTGGTGTTAAGAACAGGTTATATGTTCTAGATATGTTATTTAATATAAAATATCAATAGGTAAAAAAATTTATATGAAAAAGTATGATTTAAAACCATTTTACGCGCCACAAGAGCTTTATCGTCATTTGTCGACATAAAACAAGGACTTGTTCATAAACTCAGTTTATAATTTGATTCGACATCCCAAATAATCCTTCTTATGATATTACATTAGTAGGTAATTCATTTTCAATTTCATTATCGTTTAAACCTTATTTTATATAAAAAGGGCATTTTTGTCAAAATAACATAATTATGGAACTTATGCAAAACTCATATTCTAATTATGATCTTGTATAACCTCAGGGTTGTGCTACATTATATTACGATCATAATGCAATCTTAGATCAGTAGCTAACTAATCTAAATCGGGTCAGAATCAAAAGTCAAAGCAGAAGTCAAACTTTGCGACTTTCGGTTACGAACCGACCCTAGAACTGAAATTGACGAGCCGAACATGTTATCACATGTTCGAATAATTTTTACCAACTTGTTTAGGTGTCAAAACATGTTTCATAACATATATAAGCTAATATTATAATATTTCCAAAAAATGGCCTATTTGACTTTTTAATAATAAAACTTTGACCCGTCAATTGGTCTAGCAAACCTGATTTTCAGGATGTGCCCTTAATTGGGATTATCACCTACCTTATTACGATCATTTAGCCATGTTCGTTACGAACAATGGCTGGACCATAATGGTCTTAACTGAAAGTCAAGGCGTTTCTCGTAAAACGCTTGAGTTTTGGCTATAAAAGCCTATAAACGAAAATGCAAGAGGAAGAAACACTTACAAGTGATTCCTAGGATGAAATAGAACTAAGTTGAATGCTCCTTTCAGTTAGAAACTTCCAGAGGAAGGAGATAGAGTGAAGAATGAGAAAGGTGCAAGTTCAAATGGTGAACCTTGGCACCTATTTATAGTTGGAGAGCTTGAAGGAGGTGATGTAAGGTGTTAAGGGGTGTTAGAGGGAGCTTACAAGTGTCCTATAACGCGTCATAGCAGTTTAGAAGTCCAAGACAATTTTCTGCAGACACAGGCCTCTTGCGGGCCACGAGAGGCCAGGCCTGTGCCTCTCACGCCCCGTGGACCCTTTCAAAGTTTGTCACATTTAGCCCCTCAACTTATAAAACCCTCTAAAACACCTTTTAGCATATTTAGCCCCCCGTAGCCAACATTTGGCGTACCCGGGATTATGCCTGGACATTGTCGAGCTCTCGGTTCGTTAAAAGGTCACTCAGAAGTATAAATTAACATGTTGACACTTTTAATCCCTCCATAGTCCAACTTTTACATATTTACAGCATAAATCCCTCTCGTCTAACAAGTGGCTCATATGAGAGTTAGGACTTCTTAAAGGATCACCTAGAGGCTCAATAAGCATGTTGACTCCGATGTCACTCAGAGACTGGGCATGTTGACAATAATGGTCACTCAGAGGCCAAGTTTAAGCATGTTGACACTAATGGTCACTCAGAGGCTAAGTTTAAGCATGTTGACACTAATGGTCACTCAAAGGCTAAGTTTATGCATGTTGACATCAGAAGGTCACTCAGAGACTTAGTTTGAGCATGTTGACACTTTTAGTCATGTTAGTCTTTAATAGACTCATAAAAAAATACGACACGTGTCAGTATATTATTGGACACGATTTTACGAGGTGTTACAATAGAAGGCGAAAATAGATTACAACATGAAATCTAACGGCTCTAACCACTCTAAAACCATCCGCTTTTATTTGCTCTTCACTTATCATTGGAGCTTCACAATCTGCAGAAACAATAAACAACATAATCAACTTCAATCCCAAAAAACTTATTACGACTAACTATCTGTTTGTTTAGTAGATTACCTGAGAGCTAACTCCAGCTCGACATCCTCATGAGTGTTCATGGATGATGATGTAGATATCTCCATGGCAGATACGCAAATACTTGTAATTTTTTGAACCGTTGAATTAATTAACAAACAGCCACAACTTCAACCCATCAAAGTAGTGGGAGAAGAGGGAACAAAACAACAAACAACAGAAGGCGAAAATAGATTACAACATGAAATCTAACCTCTCCAACCACTCTAAAACCATCCGCTTATATTTTCTTTTCACTTATCACAGGAGCTACACAATCTGCAGAAACAATAAACAACATGATCAACTTCAATTCCAAAAAACCTATTACAACTAACTCGAATGCAAATCTAATTTGATTTGTTTAGCAGATTACCTCCGAGCTAACTTCCATCTCAACATCCTCATGAATGTTCATAGATGATGATGTAGATATCTCCATTGTAGTTTCGCTCTAATTGATCACACACAACAAAATTTATTTCATAAATATATAACTAATTAATAATGTGACAAAATAAACTTTAAGAATGATTACCAGATTGTCATTGTGTTGTTTAATCGCAATCTCATACTCTACTTTCTTTCTAGTTGCCTTTGCCACATAAGGAGCTTTCTTCTTCAGAATAAACAAATTGAACAGAACTATGACATATTGAAATAAGATTTACGTGATACGTAACATTTTATAGACAAACTGGTACCAAACAACAACCTTAAAAAAGAAATTCAGATGCAACATTTTCTAATTTATCAACAATGGAACACTATCTCTGTATCTTTAAACTCATAAAAATAAGTAAAAATAAATTGTGACAAGAAAGATTAATATTATTAAAATTTAAGTATTAAAAAAGTAACAATTAATGAAAAAAGAAAATTAATTAAACACTTAAACTCTAATAGCAAGAATCAAGAAACTTTAACTTCAACTCCATCGAGCACTGAACTTCTCGATGTATGTCCTTGATCTTTGTCATGAACTCCAGGTCTCTATCTCCACACTCTATATTACTCACAACACATGGGTCACGAACAGAAGTTGTCGGCATCGCCCTCAGGTTTCTTGAAAGCTAGTCTCTTGTTAGCAGACCACGTTGCAATCCGTTAAAACACCCTTTAACTCTTGAAGAGTAGCCCTATCAGCATAAACTTGTTCTTCGATTTGCTTTAAATCGTCAGATTGTGCAGAAGTATATGACGCCATTTTATGTTATCACTGAACTGATACAAAATAATAACAGTTGCTCTTCTATTTCACTAAATGAATCGTTGTATGATGCAAAACATTTGAATTGGCAATGGTATTATATAGTGAAATATCTAACAGCCCAAAGGTCATATTTAAATACAAGCATTAAATAAAAATTTATATTTAAAAACCATATACATTTAATGATTTAAGAGGGAAAGACATGTACATTTATATTTAAAAACTCTGTGCACTTAATGCAAAACCTCTTAAAAATGAGTTTTAATGGGAAATCAAGTAACATTAAATATATGGAAAAGACTACCTAGACTAGGATTGTACTAGTAATAATTTATTAGGATGTTCATTATTATGTAATTGGGATCTTTAAATGCTAAACCTGTTGAGACACCGGACAAGACCCCCAACCCTTCTTAAGAAGACACTTATGGAACTCTAAAGGGTGTTATGGACACGGGTTGGTCTAGACTCCCTCACAGGCTATCTAAGTGGTTTACGGAAGTATCCTAATTCGATTTACGCCCTTACAGGCTATAAACTTGGGTTCTCAATTTGACATGTTAGACAACGGTCAATAGGGAAATTAGTTCAGACTCCTCACGAAGACCCCACCTAGCAATTCACTGACTTAGACCTAACAATAACCTCGCACCTCACATCTATTTAGATTAGTAGAACACTTAGACTTATCTAACTATCAATTACCGCTTCTAAAGTATATTGGCCAATTATCCCAAAAGATTACAATATAACATTATAATCTAGCATGAACATATTATGTGAAAGACATCCACAAAGAATCAGAATCATACGAAGCAACAAAAGGCAATTAAACAAAACTAAGCATGCATATACATCAAATGGATAATCAAGTTGACTACTTTCCTAAATAATCCATAATTAATCAAACATCCATAATAAAATTCAAAACTTTAACAATCCATTCATCCTAGCCTAGGTAGGAAAATGAACTAGCCAAGAATCATAGTAAAAAAAGAAACAAGTAGAACACTGACTTGTTGCGAACCCGAACTCTAATCTTGAACCGTGAAGCTTGAATCTTGAACCGGTCACCATCCTTGTTCACAACTTCTGAATCGCCTTTTGTCCTCTCTCCAATAATATGTGGTCCGATTTGTAACAGCCGGGGCTGCTCCCCCTTTTTATTATCTTGCAATTCGTATTATAGAATATCACGATTATACCTGACATGGGCTCATCTGCATAGGTCTTTGAAAGTGTGGGCCTGGTATTAATAGGGGCGGTGGGTATTACGATGTGGATATGTCCACTTTTCCTTTAGACGTGTTCATCTTCAATCCAGATACATTTGTCGCCCCCTTTTTGCCTTTTTCGATTCTTGTATGGCCCAATTCACAGCCCAAAAGAAAATCCAATTATGTTAAATCTTTGTTGATATCTATAAATGCATCGCCATGACCATTTGTATTACTTTTAGAATTTGAATTTGTTGGCATGCTGATCCCATCCATCACCCTACGTTGTATTTAATAAAAAACAAGGTTACAACCGTGTATTACACGGGTTTAATAAAGGTGATTTTATATACTAAACAATAAAATAATATATGTTTAGAAACTTTGTTTATTATACGGGTTGAATAAATGTAATTTTTATATATTAAATAGTAAAAACGCTATATCTTTAAAAGCCTCGTGTATTGTACAGATTGAATAAATGTAATTTTATATACCAAATAATATAACAATTATATCTTTAAAAACTTGTGTATTACACGGGTTGAATAAATATAATTAGTATCAGTTCTCTCTTAAAAATTGATTAACAAAGTGTACGTAAATTCTATAATGTTAACTTAATTTACAATTTCAAATACAAAATTAGACTTAAGTTATAAACGTCCAAATTGATGAACACTATTGACATTTAATATTGCATTTATTATTATGTGATGAAAATTTCAAAATAATGTATTATCTCCTGTTTAAATTTATATTAAATTCAATTGTATAATAGATAATCTCCTATACAATTGTATAATTATTTTTTAATTAAAATTCAAATTGTGTAATTATCTTTTAATTAAGATTAATTATCAATAGTTATGTAGGAGAGAGAGGCGGGAAAAATAAAAAATCGAAGAGTCCAATGAATGACATGTGTCACTCATTTGTATTTATAACACCCCAAAAACGAGTTTGGTAATCAAACCACGTTAATATTAAAGAGCGGGTAAAAGATCGTTAGTGGTAAAAGTGAACCCGTAAATAAAATAACTAGGAACAAATTAACCTAGTTAATAACTTGTATATAAGTAACAAGACAACGAGTTTTAGTCTCATTTATAATCAAAAACTAAACTTGAGGGACCAAAGCTACCAAAAAGGAAACTTGTTTTAATAATACATAATATTAACACATAACTCACACTTAGTGTGTGTGTATATCTCGATCATCAGGAGGTGCAACAAGGGCAAACCCTTGTTCAACCAAGAACATCAAAACTGAAGGAGAGATTGGACCTCAAAGTCTTGCATGTACATGTATTATCGATCACCTTGATTAGGGAATCATAAGGTATGCCTAAAAACATAGATTGGTGAAAGTTATAATTTGAGACAAGTAGAATACTTGCAATTAGGTTGTTGGATTATGATCCAAAGATGAAATTAAGTGTATGTGTATGCTTGATTTCGTTAGACATACAGAAAATATACACTATTTGATGTAAGATTACTTGTTAGTGATTAACAGGTAGATTATGAAGTGGCTTTTGATTATATGATGAAGTTGATGATAAACCTATGTTTAGAATCATCATGCATGATAGTAGTAAGAAGATACTTGAACAATTTTGAGTTAGAATACATATTCATACTTGCCATGGAATGGGTTTTGTATAAAATGATAAAAAAATTGATGTTATATTAATATTAATAGGTGCTTGAAATCATGCTGTCTACTAGTTTCTAGGTAGAACTTGATTATATTAGGTACTCGGATGAAAATCTAGTAATGTGATAAAATGGGTTTTTACATAGAGATGAAAACCCTTAGTTCTAGCACAATGAATGGATAATTTTGCATTGATAATTAGGAGCTAAGTTAACTTGTTGTGAATGATTCGCTCGAACCTGTCAAAGTCAAAGAAATGATATGAATTTTGTTGGGAATCTAGTTAAGATGGTAGCCTAAAAATAATGTCTACTGGGTATTTGACGAATTGCCTAAATGAGTTTGAATGAATTTATTGGTGCATTTGTATATGCTAATAGGCAGTTGACTTTAAAAGTCGAAGTGACCTATAATAAAATCAAATGGTAATTTTGATGTGAAATGCGTAAGGTGGGATAGCCGTGATAAAGAATGACTAATCTAAGCATCTTGTAAATGATAAATGATAGTTTGACACTTGGCATGCTAGGTGGAAGGTTGGGGCAGAAGCGGATCAAATATGTGGAAAAGCATAATTGGATGCAATGTAAGTAAAGCTTACATCCTTAAAATAGTACATCTACTTATGTATTTTACTAGAATAAGCGATCCGGTATTTGGAACGAGATTTTGAAACACAAGGTTCTGACACGAATCGATACAGGTTAGAATAAGTGAAAATGGTAATAAACCATATTGATGGTAAAAAGGGTAAAATAGTAATTTAGTCATGTAGTGACAAATAAACAAGGAATTCTGAAAAATTACCTTATGGTGCAAACCATAAGGAGTAAAAAGGGTAAAATGGTAATTCAGTCGTGAGTTGAGAAATAAATATTAAATTTTAAAATAGACACCCTATGGCGTATGCAATAACGAATCGAACGAAATGAGAAATGAATTTTGAGTAATATGATCAAGCGGTGTAAACCACAACGGATTAAATGGCGAGATGGTAAATAAATACCATCTCAATAATGATAAAATGGTCATGTAGACCAAACGGGTCAAATGGTGATGTCATCACCATTTGACAATAATAACTAATGATCGCTTATCGAGTTTTGTGCTCAAAGGGAAATAGTGTATGGTTTTTGTTGCTATTAGTTAGTAACTAATAGTGCAAGGTAGTAAAACGGGTCAATGCTACGACCAGAGACAGGTATGTGTAATGAGTCAAACTCTCATTGAGGACTTATGGTCCAATGAGAATTAAACGGGTCGTGAATGAACATCAGATTACCTAAAGTAAGGTAAATCTATTATTTTGAATCGTATACATTTTGTTCTTAGGAACATAAGGATTTAAAATAGATTATGGTTGAATGTGTACATTTGGTCAAAATATGCTATTAAAAGTTCTTCATTGTAAAAAGGGACTAAAGTTGAGCAAAACGCCCTCGTATGATAAAATATGCAAACGACCCTTGAGGGCAGTTTAAAATGAGTTTTATAAGTAAGCATACCCTTTCGGTAGTGAAAAGCAAATGGCATAAGCCATTTTGATTTAATGCCTCATAACGGGTCTTCTTCGTAAATTGTCAAATCGAAGGGTAGAATTTTGGCAATATATCATTTTCTATAACAAATCCACCACAAATAAAGTTTTGGTGGAAAATCAATAGATATTTTAGTGTGGAAATGAGAAGTAAGGAAACAGGGAGTGAGATTTAAGCTTAAGTGCTTAAATCTCTTAATGGGTCAAAATGAATAAGAGCATGAACCGGGAATGGATACGTAATTCATAAAAATTAAGAACCCAGGTTAAGGATTTCGGGTTAAATATGTAAGAAAATATTTTACGAATATTTAGAAACAAGTTTCATAGGAAAAGGATGAAAAATAGATAAGTTACAAAAGTTTTCATAACAAAAATGACAAGACGGAAAATACTTGCAGCAGCCCACCTTAAGCTACGGTGGACAACCGTAGCTTATGGCTGGCGACTGATAAAGAAAAACAGGATATACTGTTTTTACGAAAGTGTCTCTACAAGTCCCGGGTCATGCTTTAAATGTACGGGACTTGAAACGGGTCGAACGGACAAACAAAACAACACAGCAGCAAAACTGGTGCAGTAAGTGGTATCGCTGACGCCATGTTTGGCTGTCGCCGACGCAGAATGGTTGTCTGACGTCTTAAGTTACTACCTACGACAGTAAAGCTCAGACGCAATATTAGAAGAGGCGTCGCCGACGCGGCTAAGTGTCGTCGCCGACGCCACCTCAGTGTTTCAAATTTTCTGGATAAATTTTTTATTAATTAGTTAGGTGGTGTTATCTAGTTTAAGGTTATCCCAAGCACCCTTGGATGACGATCAAGCTCAACGAATAACCGAACACGATCAAAGAAGAAGCTTTCGCGTTTCGATTAAATCGTTTATTAAATCGAATTATGATAATTGTGAGGTTCAAATTAATCTAGAACTTCGAAACATTACGTATTTACAATATGTTTTTAATTAACGCATAACTTTTATAAAAGTTATGTTTTAAGAGATTTGGTCTTACACTTTTTTTATTATATAGTACTAGTGGTAAAACCCAAGTGCAAACACGGGTGGTTTTTAGAAAATTTTCATACCAAATTATATTAAACAACGAATCAATAAATACGTATAATTGTTATGTGATAAATGCATTCACTTAAAAAAAGGTTGAGTAATTTGTAAAACGGTTCATGGCACGTTAATGGTAATCACATTCAGATAAAAATATACTTGTATTGTTTTTTGAACCGTTGAATTCATTAACAAAGAACCACAACTTCAACCCAGCAAGGTAGTGGGAGAAGAGAGAACAAAATAACAAAAAATAGATGTCACACCCCGAATTTCCCACCAATCCAAATACCGGTGGGCCTAGGTGGGAATATCGTGACGTAAGTTGATATCATCATAGTCAATTTAACACAACACAACGGAAGTCTTGGAGTAAAATTACTATTACAAACCAAATGTTCAAAGTACAAAATTAATATACAGACGGCTTGTAATAGAAGATCCACAGGCGGATCGCATAATGTACAAATATGTATAACAGACTTTAGGGCAGATCTAAGGATTTGCAAGATCCTCTTATATCACTACCGAGCAACTTCCGGCCTATTTCGTATTGTACCTTCAAGCTTAGTCTTTTGAAAATACGTCAGGTTTCGCTGGTAAATACACCTAACTTACTCATTTTGAAAACATTTGAAAATGATTTTAAGTGCACATGGCACAAAATCTTTTATAACTTGGGAAAGTTACTTTGTAACCTTGTTAACAGATTCACATGTTGGTTCATACATACAGGGCCCAGTACAGAGACCGAGACATAATTAACTTACATACAACTTAAGAACTCAAGTAGGAGTTATCCCCAACTTCGTGGGTAAAAATAATTTAGCATGAGCGTCTGTCAGGTGTATGCCTACACCCCGCGCTTTGGTCATGGCCATTATCTAATGTAATGAGCCGAGGATATCCAGGACATGGTAGTTAACCCCTGATGTTTAAGTTATCAAAAAAACTGATTAAAACGGAATATGCGGATTTGCAAGCCACAATCCGACATTCGATTGATCCCATTTCCAACCAAGTGTTAATAATTTACCGTAATCCAAGCTCGTATAGGGGAAATTAGTCTTGGCTTAAATGCAAGATTTAATATCTCAGCCGTACACAAAATGAACTAAGTACAGATAGCATTTACCGGAAGGCTCTAGTCCGGATTATGGCATAAGCTAACCAATTAAAATGCTTACGGTCTTATTTAAGTCGTAGACTTAGACCGACTAGAGTACATGAACAAAACATATAACACGCTAGATTAAGCGATGATCGGATAGAATGTATTTTAAACCCAACAAGTACTATGACTTGTATAATATGGGTAAACCATAAGCATTCTGGATTTGAGACTTAAGTGACAAGGTTAAACCCGTTTTGGTTAATTTCCATAAACTAGTTACATATATACTTAACCGAACGCGTATAAGCGATATTGGTTAACCGGATAAGTCATGGACAAGTTCTATATGCCATTATATTTTAAATAAGTTGTAATATCAGTAGGATATCAATTTATATGCCCGTTAAGGTTTTAAAACGAAACTATGCCTCATAAGGGCGTTTCGGTAATTATATACGGTATAAAAGGAACTTGAATATATTTTGGTGTTATGATCATAAGTATTCTGGAAAAATAATTAATTTATGATATAATATCAGTAGGAACATGATAATATGTGTAATTTATCATTTATGATGAAACTATGCACTAAAGGGCATTTTGGTCATTTTACACATAGTATGATAGTTTATTTGGGATTCTGAGTTTATATCATGTACCTACTATAAAATATTTTAAATAAGTTTTAAAATCAGTAGGTAACAAGTCTTGGTTGATAAATATGGTTTAAGACCACACTATACGCCGAAACAACGGTTATGTCGTAAAATGACGATTTGTACGAAGTTTAGTAAAAACTGGTGTTAAGATCAGGTTATATGTCCTAGATATGTTATTTAATATAACATATCAGTAGGTAAAATTTTTTATATGAAAAAGTATGATTAAAACCATTTTACGCGCCACAAGAGCTTTATCGTCATTTGTCGACACAAAACAAGGACTTGTTCATAAACTCAGTTTATAATTTGATTTGACATCCCAAATAATCCTGCTTATGATATTACATTAGTAGGTAATTCATTTTCAATTTCATTATCGTTTAAACCTTATGCAAAACTCATATTCTAATTATGATCTTGTAATATAACCTCAGGGTTGTGCTACATTATATTACGATCATAATGCAATCTTAGATCAGTAGCTAACTAATCTAATCGGGTCAGAATCAAAAGTCAAAGCAGAAGTCAAACTTTGCGACTTTCGGTTGCGAACCGACCCTAGAACTGAAATTGACGAGCAGAACATGTTCTCACATGTTCGAATAATTTTTACCAACTTGTTTAAGTGTCAAAACATGTTTCATAACATATATAAGTGTTGATACACTTTTGTGTCTGTCTCTTTTTTTAGTTACGTCTGTAATTGTACGGTCTTTGTTTAATGTGTCTGTGTAGTTTCGTCGTGTCGACCAAATCAAGATATCCTCCTATCTTGGTTTAGTTTGACGATTAGTTTGTCTGTGTAAAACAGTTGCATGTGTGCATGTTGTTGAGTCTTGTGTACATGATGTCTGTGACACGTTCTCTGAAGAAGACTTCTATGTGCGAGTGGGAATGCTTCGTACAAGCAAGATGTTGCTTGTATGGTCCACTCATCCTTCGTATGAATGAGACTCTCTAAACAAGCATACTGCTTGTTTCGTACGAGCTAGTTTATGTTCGTACGAGCCAGCTTGTTTGTACGAGTATCTTTGGAGAATGTTCTTTGTGTCTTTTGGTGTTTCGTATAACCAGCAACATACTTCGTACTGTTGCTAGTTGTGGACACTATATAAGCAGACATGCACTTCTCAGTATAGTGTTAGACAAGTGAGTGTTCTAGAGAGTGGGATAGAACTAGTGACCTTCCAGAGAGACTAGAGCTATACTAGAGAGTGAGACACAAGAGCACAGAGTGTGTTGCATGAGTCTGTATGAACATTGTTTGTATATGTTTGTACTAGTTCTCTTCTGTTAATCAAGATATTGAATCTTTGGTTATCCTGTGTTCTTACTTTGTTTTGGTTTGCATCCTTATGAGGATTCCGCACTCGTATTTGTGTTGTATAAATAGGGAAGTAGGTTAATCTTGATCCTCCAAGTGGATCTACAAGTGGTATAAGAGCTTTGGCTCTCTTCCTTATTTTAAAACCAAGCTTAGTGTTGTGTCTGAGCTAGTTTTGAGGGTTTCTTGAAGTTTTCTTGAACTATCAGCAGGAAACTTAAGTTTTTAAAAGATAACAAACTTAAAACTTAGTTAAGACTTGTTGTACCCAGAAAAATTTCATTAAAACCTAGAACACATGGAGACATGTTAAAATCTGGTTTTTCTTAAAATTTTCGTCTGTTCAAGTTGAACACATTTCCAGGAGAGACTCACCGGAATATTGTTGTAAGGTTTACCAAATCTCTGACATGCTGGACTTGACTGTTAAAACTAAAAAGCTGGTATAGAATGTTTGTACTTTTAACCAAAATTGTGTAGACAACAGACCACTTTCGAAAACCAGTCTGTGCAAGAAAAGGAAAATTTTCACCAACCAGCCCTTCAAAAAGATTCCTTTGCGAAAAACATCCGTGGGATTGAAGTAGTAGTTCAAGCACTAATCAAGACTCTTCACAAAACTCCGCAACCTCATGGGTTAAATCATTGATGCCTCAACATACAACCATGATTACCGCAAATCAATGGGCGTGTGTCACAAATCAACACCAGAGCATTCAGACTCTTCTTATGAGCGAGAGTGAAACCGGGAGTAATAACCATCCACCTAAACTAAACCATATGAACGATTATCCTTCGTGGAAAAATCGTTTCCATACATATGTTCTCGGACAAAATACTGAATTATGGACATATTTTACTACATCCTACAAGGAATCACTCGAAGAGGCAAGGATCAAATCCAACCTCCTTAGCCAATCTAGATGAAGGCGATAAAAAGGCTTACGATCTAGAAAAAGGCGTTTGATATCCTTACACAAGCACTCCATAAAGATATTTATCATCAGTTTGTGTACTGTACGACCACCAAAAATATGTGGGATACCCTAGAAGCAAGAGGAAAGGGTAATGCTGCAACTAGAAAAATACGGCATGATCTGCTAAAGAAAGAGTTTGAAGGTTTCATGTTCATGGAAAATGAAACACTGAATGACATGACAACACGTTTCTACCATCTGCTCAGCGAAATGTACTCGTACAAAGTGTTAGCATCTCCACAAGAAATCATGATGCGCTTTGATGACGCATTACCGCCAAAAGGGGTCAATTTATTGACTTATTGAAACATACAGGTGTTTTGGATTCAATCAGTATTTATGAATTTGTGCTGAAATTGGAGAACAAAAATGAAGAAGAACTTCGAAAGGCACAAAGAATTACTGTTCCACAAAACCCTGAGATGTACTTTGGAGGTATTAATATAGGTATTAGTGCAAATCAGCAACCAAAACTTCAAACCGCGTTTGTGTCAAACGTGAATCCCTTTCTAGCACAGTCTGTTCAAACAAATCAGTCTGGAAGCTCAAGTACTCAAGCCTATGGACTAGTATTTGATCTGAAATCCTTTCTACGACAACCACGAGATTTTGCACCTCGAGTTCCACAACAAGCTTCTCAACAAGCTTTCTATGGAAACAACGTTCAACCTGCAAAATCCCAATACAGCCAGACTTGACACCTCACATCATTCCAAGGTCAGCGTAGAAGTTGCTCAGGAACATATGGAACTTCTAAATACCATGGTTAGTGCTTATTGCGGATTAGTTGCTGGTCAAATTGGAAACATCAATTTGACTAATAAAGACTTCCAACAAATAGACAGAGATGAGATGGAGCTAATGAAATCAAGTGGGCGTTTGCAAGTGCGGTGAGAAGAACTAAGGATTATATGAGCAGAACAGGAAGAGCCAGTTGGAAAGCAAGAAAGATACAAAATATGGTTTTGATAAAAATGTTGTTACTTGCGTCAACTGTGGTGAAAGAGGTCACTTCAAGCGTGAGTGTACGAGACCCAGCAAACAAGGAAATCACAACCCTTCCGAAATCAATCACAACCAACGTACACAGCTCAAGTTAACCATGACCAAAGGATAGTAGCTGTTAACAACCCAAACAATACCAACCAGTCAGGACCTTCAAACAACACAAACAGAGCCTTAGTAGTTCAGGCAGATGAAGGATGCGATTGGTCAGTACAATTGGGAAATGATGATCAAGGAGGAACCGCATGTTATGCCAAGATTATCAATCGAATCAAACATGTACACAATATTGACAGTTCTGATGATGATGATAGTTCGGGGTATAATGGTGGTTCTGATGAAGAATGCTCAAGTTCAGGTGGTTATGGATCTGATTCAGATATCAGGGAAGGAAGTGATGCTGAGGTCAGAAAATTGCTGAAAGAAGTAGAAAAGCTGAAAGGTCAAAGGGCGGGTCTGATGGAGAAAGCAGAAACTGCATCGAAGGAAACAGAAAAAGTCTTTACAAACACTTCATCCTTTCCTCATCAAACTGCCTTCATGGCGAATGTTGCCGGTTCGACAAGTCAGTAAACTCCGACCCTCCTAAAAGTTGCAGTGACTATGCTGATTAAAAAAAAATTGAAACAATAAATAGTCATAATCAAAACCTAGTTGTTGAACTGTCAAAATGCAAAGAGGCTAACTTGGCTTTAACTCGAAACGAAAAAGAATTCAAATCTGTAATAGAAACCCTTAAGAAAAGCGTTTCTGAATTAACAAAGACAGTTTTGAACAAACAAACATGAATTAATAACCACATTAATCTCCTTGAGGAAACAGAGAAAGAGTTAGCCATCGCCAAATGCGAACATGACGCGATCAGGCTAAAATTGGAAAGTTATTCAAACTCCCGATATGTGCTAGATCATATCATTGACAATCAAAAACTAAAAGGAGATGTTAAATGCATTGGGTATAAGTCGTGTCCACCTCCGTTGAAACACAACTATACCAAATTGCTTGATGAAGAGGAAATGCCACGCTTTGAACCCTCTGTACCTCTTAATTCTGAAGAAGTTGCAGCAGGATTAGGGTTCAGGCTAGACAATTCCTTTGTTGAATTAAGAAAATCTGAGAACTCATCATCAGTTGTTAACCAAAACCCCTCTACAACAGAGGAGGATGATTCGTCAGATGATGAGTCCGAGGAAAATGATCAGGATCAATCTCTTGATGAAGAAAAAGGGATAGAAATCTCTGTCTCTCACAATGAGAAAACTATTGAAAATCAAAAGAATGATCCTATGAAATCTGTAATGACAAATGTGTCTACAGATGAAACTGATAATGTATTGTATACTTTGATTGGAGACAAGAAAATCTACTCAAACAAAGACTTTCCGATCAAAAATGTAAATCCAACCTATATTGATCAAGTTTTTGAGAAATCAACGATCAAGTTTTTGGAGAAGAAAGACTCAATAAAGTCACAACCATTATCTGTTTCAAAAGAAAAACAAAAGGAAAAGCGAGCTGAAAAACCTAGGGTACCACAACCAAAGGTTGAAGCAAAAGGCACTCGCTACAAGAAGAAGTTTAAGAATGTTAAATTTGTGAGTTCTACTGGTACTCATAAAGTCTAGACTTTTGAGGCATGCCAAATATAGCTTTTGTGAACAAAGTCAAGATTTTAAAGCGAAACAGTGAAAACAATTACACTTAACATAAAATGGGTGTGAAAATGAACCAAGTACCTCAAGACCCACAAGTTCAACATCAAGTCATAAAACAGGATCTCCTAAATTTTTTGAGAGGAGAACATGTTTTAAATTTGCAGAATTTGGCCACATAATCAAGAATTGTACAAACCCAGCAAAACCTAGATTTGTTGAGAAAGCCCCTCCTGAACCTACTTGCCAACGTCGATCTGTTTCTCCAAAACAAGACAAGCGCATTGTTAAAGAATAGGAAGAAAAATAGAGACATAGACAAGTTAAAATAATTAAAAAAGCATTAAAACCGGATTCTTCAGAAAGGAAACCAAGTTCTTCAAATTTAATAAAACCAGAAGATGTTAAAATGTAATAATAGTGATTCTGGTAAATTCAAAAATCTTGGAAACCTAAGACCGGTAATGTTCAAGAGGAGGCTCAAAATTTCTAAATCGTCAAGAAATAGAAATCACATTTCTTGATGATAAGGGTCGACCCAAGACCACTAAGGCTTGGGTCCCCATCTCAAACTGATCAGATTTTTGAAATGTGAAGGGTGTTCCAGGAGGAACTGTGAATAGTCATTGGATTGTTGACAGTGGAGCATCAAGGTACATGACAGGCGACTTAAGGCTTCTTTATGATGTGAAAAGCATTCGAGGAGGCTATGTTGCTTTTGCTAGAGACAAAGGCGGATACATCACTGGAGAAGGAATGGTATCCAATGGTGTTGTTAGCTTTAATAAGATCAATTATGTTCGTCAAATTGATCACAATCTTCTTAGCGTTTCTCAAATGTACGACAAGAAGTTCATGATTCTTTTGATGATGCCGGATGTTATGTGCTGAAACCTGGTTTCAAGATTCCCAAAGA
Organism: Scalesia atractyloides; assembly: GCA_947069175.1. Classification (NCBI taxonomy): domain Eukaryota; kingdom Viridiplantae; phylum Streptophyta; class Magnoliopsida; order Asterales; family Asteraceae; genus Scalesia; species Scalesia atractyloides. Next base: position 24,192,211 of record CAMTDV010000116.1, on the reverse strand, counting down.
ATGGATTCTCCTGTCGGCTCCAAGAATTAATGACCTGTATATTCTTGACATGAGCCAAGCTATTACCACGTCTGCACAAGTCACGTATTTTGTCTCAACAGCCACCGAAAGGAATCAATCTCTTGGCATAGACGAATGGGACACATTAACTTGAGAAAAATGAACTATTTGGTGAAAAACAATCTTGTGAATGGTGTACCAGTGAAAAACTTTCATCTACAAGACGTCTATGTATCGTGCCAAAAGGGAAAGCAAGCGAGAAAATATCATCCTGTGAAAAAGATCAACATGATGAATATGCCTCTGGAACGTCTTCATAAGGACCTCTTTGGACCTATGAAACACAAGACTACCTTTGGTAATTCATATTGTTTAGTAGTTACTGATGACTACTCAAGGTTTTCATGGGTGAATATGTTGGCACACAAGAGTGAAGTTCCTGAAATCCTCAAGAATCTCCTAACTCTGCTTGAAAATTTGTACAATTTGAAGATAAGGAGAATCAGAAGCGACAACAACACCGAATTCAAGAATCAAGTTATGGATGAGTTTTGTTTTCTAAAGGCATTCTGCATGAGTACAGTTCTCGATACACTCCACAACAAAATGGTGTAGCAGAGAGGAAAAATAGAACTATGATTGAAATAGCAAGAACTATGCTAGTATAATCAGAACTGCTATTCAATTTTGGGGAGAAGTTGTGGCTACTGCATGCTATACGATGAATAGAGTTCTTACGGTGAATAGACACGGGAAAACTTGTTTCGACTTGTTACATAAAATGTAACCGGATGTTTCTTTCTTAGAACCTTTTGGAGCTCCATGCACTATGATTGATCCACATGGTAAATTTGGTCCGAAGGCTATTGAAGGTTTCTTTCTTGGATATGCTACCCCTAATTTCAGAGTGTGGAATTTGTCAACAAAGAAGATTGAAGAATGGGGTGAAGTCAAGGTTCAAAGATACACTGAATCAGTAAGAGCTCCAGGTGCTCCTTGGATGTTTGACTACGATGGGCTGTTTAACTCCTTTAATCTGTCAACTTTTGATGATACTTCTGCAACAGCTCAAATGCTACTGGAAAGTGATACTGCAGTTGACTCGTCATTATTTCGACCAATTATTGTTAATCCTCAAGTGTCTACTTCGGTTAACAATCTGGTTCAAAATGAGAAATTCGAAGATGCTGCTGATTACAATATTTCGTCAGAAGATGCTGAGTTCCATGATGCAAATGATGCTACTTCTGCTCTGGTCCTGGAATTTCAGATGTCACGTCAAATATTCAGAATCTAGGGACTACTGAAGGTCATGCATCTACATCTTCATCAAATCCAGCAACCGAATTAGCTGTTGATTTGAATATCAACAATTTGGATATAAATTCTCGAGTTCCTGATGTTCCTGAAACTCGAATTCATAATACCCATCCTCAGCAGAATATCATAGGAGATGTCCAAAGTAGTGTGCAGACACATAATCAGCTCAGGAATAATTAGAATGCTAGTTTGTATTCAGTTATTAGGGAATCTGGGGAACATAATGATTGGTCTTTTGCCTGCTATGTCTGCCAAGTTGAACCGAAATCTTGGAAGGAGGCTATGAAAGAAGACTCATGGGTTAAAGCAATGCAGGAAGAACTTCAGCGGTTCCAGAAGTTAGGCGTGTGGAAATTGGTTGACAGGCCTGAAAACTATAAGAAGATTGGTACAAGATGGGTTTACAAATGTAAGAAGGATGACCGAGGTGTTGTTGTGAGAAACAAAGCAAGATTGGTCGTCCAGGGCTTTAATCAGGTAGAAGGCATTGATTACAATGAAGTTTATACACCGGTAGCTCGTCTTTAGGCCATAAGAATTTTCTTGGCTTATGCGTCCTACAAGAAGTTTACTGTTTATCAAATGGATGTGAAAAGTGCATTTCTTTATGGTGTGGTTGAAGAAGAAGTATATGTTGAACAGCCGCCTGGTTTTGAAGATCTAATCCATCCTAACAAGGTTTGGCTTTTGAACAAGGCGCTATATGGTCTTCATCAAGCTCCACGGGCTTGAATGAGGACCTATTGCTCGTACAAGTGTATGTTGATGAAATTATTTTTGGGTCGACCAACGAGAAAATGTGCAAAGAATTTGAGCAGGTCATGCATGAGAAGTTCGAGATGAGTGCTATAGGAGAAATGACTTTCTTTTTAGGTTTGCAGGTTCAACAATCTAAGGAAGGTTTTCCTCCATCAAACCAAGTACGTCGGGGATATTCTCAAGTGATTTCAAATGGAAGACTCAAAGCCCTTGGGAACTCCATTAGCTCAAAATCATGGGATTACTCCTGATGGAATGGGTGAACATGTGGTACCATCTCTTTATCGTGCTATGATCGGATCTCTCATGTATCTTACTGCTTCAAGACCCGATACAATGTACCCAACATGTCTTCTAGCTCGCTACCAGTCCAGTCCGAAGGTTTCTCATTTGATGGCTGTAAAAAGAATCTTTCGTTATTTGAAGGGTCGCCCGGACACTGGTCTCTGGTACCCTAAGGATGATAACTTTGATTTGATAGCATTCAATGATTCTGATCATGGTGGCTGCAAGATCGATGCAAAATCAACATTAGCGGATCTCAGTTCTTGGGAAATGCCTAGTCACGTGGCAGTGCAAAAAACAGACTTGTGTAGCTACGTCGACCTGTGAGGCTGAGTATATTTCGACTTCTAGTTGCTTCTCTCAGGTTCTATGGATCCAACAGCAAATGCGTGACTACGGTTTTGAATTTCTAACTACTCATATTTTTGTTGATAACGAAGCTGCTTTACAGATCACTCGTAATCCTGTATAGCACTCAAAAACCAAACACATTGAGATTAAGTATCATTTCATACGAGATTGTTATGAAAAGAAACTTATCAATGATGTTAAAATCCACACCGATCACCAACGTGCCGACCTGTTTACAAAAACTTTTGATAAATCTCGTTTTGATTATCTACTTTTGGTCAATGGCATCAAGTTGAAACCCGAGTATATCATCCTTGGCTAATAATTTTTCGTAAGTATTTTCTTAAAAATCTAAAATTACAAAAATATTTTCTATTTTCTCTTAGTTTTATATTTTAGGGAGAGAATATTTCAAGAAAATACAAAAACATGAAAAAATACAAAAAATAGAAAAATATATCTTTTATTTAGTTAAGTTTTTATTATCTTCTCTAGTTAAGGGGGAGAAAAATTTAGAAAAATACAAAAAAATTAGAAAAACTAAAAATCAAATGGTTATTTGTAAACAATTTTAATAGAAATATTTGACTAAAATAATTATTTTAATTAACAGACATTTACCAAAAATTAGGCGCATAAATGTAATTTATAAATGACAGTTCAAATTAATGTTACTCACTAAATGTTGTATTAAATGTACCATCTAAATTTTTTTAAATAAATATTTTCCGACATAAATTCCTTGGACATGTAATAATATATTTTATAAATATTTATGGATATAAAAAGTTCTTGAATTAATTTTTGAACAACATAATAATTTTAAAAATATATATCCGAATTTAATATATATATATTCACTTGAAATAACAATAAGTAAGAAATATATAAAATTTCAATGAACAAGTCATTTAATTACAATTTGTATTCTAATTTTTTATAACCTTTCTAAAATTATACCAATGTTTCATCTTCAAATCGTCATTAGTTAATTACCTTTCATTGTCTATCTAACACAATTATTTTCTATTCTATTTGAGGGTCCGTTGAATATTGTTGTGTTTTGCAGAGAGTTCTCATAATTGGCCGGTTTCAAGGACCTGAAATCAACCATGTCACCGAGGAAAGTTGGAAAAGATATTGAAACATTACATTAGAATTTCATTTTTTTCCCTATCATATTGCAATGCTAAATTTTAAGTTCTGGTGTTTTAAGAAACAGGTCGACAAGTTGAACGCCATTATCAATCATAAGAAAAAGGTCGACAACTTTTTATATTATGTCTTACATGTTTTCTTTTTCTAGTTATTTATGATAAACTAGGTTATAACTAGGAACTTCTCGGGCAGAAAAAATTACTTTATATTAATCCAATTATGTCGTTAAATAAAATAAAAAAAAGATATGTTTTCAAATCTTATGTTATGGTAGATGAATTGATGCTTAATGGGAAAATAGGAAATGTAACATGAGTTGTTGATGAAGAAAATGTTGTGATTTTATAAATAGAATATAAAAGGTTTCTCAGCCACCACCCACCACTCTATTATTCTGGTTGTCAACTTTGCTTTCCTTAATCAGTTCAATGGTTGTAACTATAGTGACACCTAAAGATTATTAAAATACACAAGGTAAATATAAAGTTATCATTTCAAATTAATTAAAATACAAAAAAATACGTATAAGTGAATACAAAACCGACCGGAAACAAACAAAAAACAAACTTCCCTTGGGTCGGCCGCCTAGCCGACATATAATAGACAAAATTTATATTGATCAAGCGCCCGATGTGGGAAATTATATTGAGTTTGGGAGGGGTATATCTGGTAAAACAATGTCATTTTAACAGTAGTAATACAAAATTGAGGTTAGGCTATATAAATCTATCAACTCGCGTAGTTGGAGTTGCAAGTAAAAATCAGAATCTCTAAGTTGTTGAATTTGAATTCTAATGTTAGATTAATAACATTATTCGTAGAAAACTGAGCATCTTGATCAAACCACAGGTGGTCACCATCACAGCAATTCAAACACATTTTAATTTTATTGATCAGACATTTTATCATTCACCTATCACGGCGTTACATAACAGTTCAAAAAAGAAAACAAAAGATCTTATTCATGTATACCTTGAAACTAAATCTGTAATCACCACCAGAACTCATTTGGCCACTAAATTCACATCCTCAATTCCTCCGGAAACCTACGAAGGCGGTACCAAAAAACATCAATTAAATGTTACTTGTACCATGTGAAGTTCAAAAGAGGTTAAGAACACTCCACCAGTAAAATTACCAAATTTCTGATACAAGTCTATTGTAAAGAAAATGTTAATGTTTGTTGTAAGAAAAAAAGGGGTGACTATTTCAACCCATCTACATATAAATTGGTCAATTTGAGTGCTTAAACGGCCTAAGCTAATAGATTTAATTGAAAAGAAAATTGGTCAAAAGGGTTAGATGGATTAGATGGTTAAAAGTAATAACTAAAAGATTGAAAAGACCAAATCTAGGATGAGTATAATCACTGAAAGGAAGCATAGGAATGAACTCTACACAATGTCTTAGCAAACACTCATCAAACGAATTTGTGGGTGGTCAATCTTTGAACTTTAACATCTCAGTCCATCCATTTAGACGTCTACGGCCCTCTATGTAACCCTAAAAACTGGTTAGGATAAGCATAGCAATGAACTCTGCACAATGTCTTGGCAAACACTCATCAAACGAGTTTGTAGGTGGTCAATCTTTGAACTTTAACATCTCAGGCCATCCATTTAGATGTCTACCGCCCTCTATGTACCCCTAAAAAACTGGTTAAGATGAATCTCAACCTAAAACAACGTAATTTAGAAGTGTTATGAGCAATAACTCGAAGTTGAAATAGAACTATTCATAAAGTTAGAATAATTCAAAAACACATTTTCATGCATACCTCCTATAAATCCAAGCAATCAATAGCCTTGACACATATACTTTCCTCCTTTAACTTTATTTTAGCGCTCCTAAAGCCCCGCATCTTGACCCGTAGTTCCCAATTTAGCCCACGTCTTTTCTTTCAACATTTCTAACAACAGCCGGCTCACCTCTTCTCCAATGCACCTAAAAAAAATACTCAAATTCGTTATCTTCCAAATCAATTGCGTTAGGGTAATAAAGAGAAGTGTCATTACTACCCTTTCTAGAAGCATTTCCTCACAACATCATCATTTTCCAAATTAGAACATATGGGACATCTTTATCCAAAATCAACATTGGCCATTTGAAAGTTGGAAGTCAAAGCTTCTGACTTTTCAACATTAGCTTCATATATTCTTTTCAATTCTAGCATTCAATACCACAACCTCCACGAGCATTTGGAGGGCAGGGTATACTTCTGTTCATGTTCGCTTTCCAGATTTAGAAATCTAAAGAAATGTCAGCTATAGAAGTTTCTGGTTTGAAGTCGGGTTTCCAACCAAAAACTGTGTGTTTGGCTTTCCAACTCCTTTTTATGATTGAAAATTAGTAAGTTAATTAACACAAAAAAACAAAACAGATAAATGTAATCAATGATCAAAGGCCATATGTACTTGCACAGATTAGATGATCATATTGAAACTTTCATGAAACAACTAAAACTGAAACAACCAGGCTGGGGATTCCAATCATAACGAACACATATGAACTTACTTAAGCATAAACCTACTTTCTCAAAAGTAAAATTAACACTGTGATTACGAAAAAAATGATGAAGATTGATTCTTAACCATGTTAAATACAACAGTAAAGCGCTTGGGAACACAAATGAAGTGGAATTAGGGTTAATTTGATCATGTTGCGATAAGCATGTCTCAATCCTTCACCATCATCTTGTCAACCTTTAGTTTCTAATAAGATCCGAAATTCTGGTCAATCAATTGAAAATAAACTTACAATCGATTCAAAGATCCTAACCCTCATGAATCAAAACAACCCATATCAAAATGTTTGTAGTGCATATGATAAAAAAAAAGGTTATTGGATTTTAATAATCCTAAGTTTCACCTGTTGGCCGATAATAATACCAACTCTAAAAATTTCCTCCAACGATCACAGCTTGTAAGAATTTGGCCCTCATCGATCTTTTTCAAACTGCTGGTGCACTTAATTCAATTAAGGAGGGTTGCAGGTGCGCTTGAATTTATTGAGGCCAAATTTTTATACGATATAAAAGGATCAATGGATGCCAAATTCTTAAAAGTTGAGATCGTTGGAGGGAATTTTTTGAAGTTGGCATTATTATCGGCCAATAGGTAGAACTTAGGAATATTAAAATCCAATAACCCTAAAAAAAGTATTACATATAGTCATTGATCTCAGTTTTTAACTTTAAGAATCACAATGCTTGAACAAAACAGATTTATAAAATAAATAATGAGTAAACCAATGAGATAAACTCTAAACAACAAAAACTGATTAAACCAATGAGACTAAAAGAAAATAGAGAAAGTTAATTAAAGCTACCAACTTCAGTTTGAGGATGATTCAGATGTTTTCTCATGGTGTGCAACTTTGACCTACTATCTACCTGTCAGAAACTTAGAAACTTATGTGGGTATGCATGTTTTTTAGAATCAAACCCAAAATCAAAATGAAGAAGCTAGTTTCACATTTCTCAATGTTTTTCTTCAAAATTATCAAATTAAATAATCATGAAACTCATCAAAATCATTCATAATTTAATTAAAATTTCACCTTCAATTTTATCAAATTAAATAATCATGAGTAACTTATCAAAATCAATAATAATTTAATTAAAAATTCACCTGGTGACCAACATGTCATATGATCCTATCCTTTGGTGTGTTGAAAACATGGTGCAAAGACAACCAATTCCACCACTCCTAAACATGAAATCAAATGCCCACCTGTTTTTACCATCAAACACACTATATCAGCATATACACTGAGCGTTTATTGATACAATCAAAGTAGAAACCTAAACAATTAGTGGATTCAGAACACATATGAAAGTAATATAATTTACAAACAAACAGAACCACACCTAGACAATTTTATGCTCTAAACAGATACTGATTGCTAAATTATCTAAGTTAATGTAAACAACAGTTTGCCTGATTTGCATATGGTTTCGAATTATCTATGCATATAGATCCAAAGCCACAAACAACACAATAACAAATCAAACAGCTAAAAAGGTTAAAAAAACCTAAGTCTAAAACAGAATCGATAGAACATAAAGTGCTATCGAGAAATCAAAACAACAATCCACACAGACAAACTCAACAGTCGACACAACAATCGCAAATTTCAGCCAGATTTAAAGCATCAAAATATACAAAAAACGAATCATCTATAGATTGTATTATGTTTATCAAAGTTTTAGCAGAATAGATGATGTTCGACATGACCAATGTATTTCTCTATTCTATTTATTTACTAATATTAACGATTTTGTATAAATACATACCGATTAAAGAAGATCTTCCAAAATGGTAACGTCACATAGGATACCGGCAAGTTATATTCGCGAATGAAGATTCTTGCTATACATCTAGGTGGTGTTTGGTATGAGGTAACGGAGGAGGGAATTGAATAGTTGACGTGATGGAGTGTGAGTTTATATTTAGATGTATTTTAAATATTTTTCACTCATTTATGCAAGCTTTATATTTATAAAACACGAGATAGCATTATCACTCTCTACAACACGTTAGGGCAAGTGCACCCATTGTTGACGTAGTATAGTGATGGTAAGATACCGAGGTCGTCAAAGGAAACAAGAGCTTTTATTACCGGATTATCGTCAATGTTTAATCGACCTAAACTTTGAGAAAAGGTTTTGACTAGTAAATTAAATAGGTAAAATAAAAGAAACAAACAAACAAGATAGAATCACTTGGTTCCGACTCATCTTTCATGTATCCTTTGATGATTTCCGCACTTCGGGTTTTTAAGATATTATCTTGGTTAAAGTGACATATCCCTCTTTTGGAGGCAACAATACCCTCCGTCATATTGGTATGAGTCAGCAGGGATATAGTCCCACAAGACCAGAATATTAAAAGATAATTAAGTAACTTATTAAAGCAAAATGTGGCAGTTCCCTCTTTTGAAGGCAACGCCACCCTCAGCCATACAGACCTAAGAAAATTAATCTAACAATACATAATCCACTCCAAAAAATTTCACTCCCATAAAAAATTTTTTGAATCTTTCACTAACCAGATAATTATAAGAATCTCATGCATGTACCTGTGTTTACCTTTCATGCATTGCATGATAATAAGAAAGAGATATTTGAGACAAGTTATGTCCGGGAATACTTAAAACACTTGATTGCCATATTTTGAAAGATTTTAAAACTATTAAATGCGATTAACTAATTCACCCTTGCAAAAGCTCTTTCTATTTGAACCAACTAAAAAACTATTTCATTAAAACCAATTAAAAAAATTGAAAAGTATGAAATTCGCGTACACACGTGACACTCAACTAGTACATAATTTACTATTTAATTGCCACAAAAATTTATACAACAAATATCTTTTTCACAAACTAGAGTGTAATACTCGTTGATGCATTAGATCTGTATAATGAAAGAAAGACTAATTAAGTACGTATTAGATAAATAACTATATCTATAATGCACACTCAAATGGTAGACGAAAGATGGTCAAAGCTCATCGTGTTTAGGCATTTTTCCTTTGATTTGGCCACATGAAGGGAAGGAGCTTAAACTTTCAATCCAAACATCATCAGCCACAACTTAGGCGGAGTCATCGTTGCGGTGCCATGACCAGTAGGCATGAGTCTCATTGATTATTCTCAAACGACCATGCCCAAAGCTGCCTCCCTGAATAGCGATATTGAAGGACTAGGTTCTTTGTATCTAGAGTAATTCAAAACAAGTGTCAGTTCTATCATTTAGCATGCATAAAGGTTGATGCTTAAATCCCTAAAAAAACTACTTCTTCTTAGAAACTTACGTTATGGCTATGTATAATGGTCCGCAAGGAGCAGCGTTGTTGTCGCAAACTCTTGTCTGAAAAACATAGGCGATTAAGTTGGGAAAGTTACAAAAATAAGCATTTGACCAATAGAAATTCACTTATAATCATTGTATGTTATTTTTTTCTGTATTCAATTATACGATAACATGTGATCAAAAAGTCAAATCTTGGACCACGTTGGCACAAAAATATGTTGTTTTCGAGGCATATATTTAAAAAAAAAGAAATGAAGTTTTTTCAACCGGCGCAAGAATTGTGAAAAGCTTGTTGGGCAAGGGTTAATTAGTTGATATAAAAAGTCAAAGGTAACTTTTCTCTCTCTCTCTCTTTTACTTTAGATAGTCAACTAGGTTATAGCAAAAAGATAAATTCATTACTTCATAGCAAAAAAAAGATTATTTCGTACAAGTTAAGACTTCATTTTATTTAATCTAAAGTTGAAAATAAAAAAGAGAAACTTACAAATCTTTCATATGCATGGACGTGCCGGCGAAAACCATGTCAACGCCGGAATCATACAACATTTTCTCCATTGCTAATCTCATGCTTTCACCTTCCCCTTATGAGCCATGTTCGAATTATACCACGGGGCATGAAGGAGCACAATAAGCCATGGTGTTAGTGATCGGTCCACTTTTGCTAAGTCGTTCGTTAACCACTTGTATTGATCTGAATCAACACTAAAGTCAGTGTATGACCCTAACATAGCCTTGTTCGAATTATACCAAGTTGAAGTGTAACGCTTCACATTTCTGTAGTTTCCACATTTAGAAAGTTGTATTCACATCTCTATTTTTAAAAACTTGTATTCGTATTTCATTCACAAACTTGTAATCCAATACTTCGATCATAATGGAGATTCCTCTGATACTTACACATGTTATACTTGTATTTATAAACAATCAATCTTTGGATACACATTTACATACAAACCAAGACTTATTCTACACTTGATGTGAGTCCCAAAACAGATTCGGATCACAGTGGTTGATTGTTATCTCCCAAACAACTATAGATTAGTTGTTTGAATGTGTGAAAGTTAAGAAAAACCAAACTAAGAAGATGAAGAATCTTGAATGGATCAAACAACTAGTGTTGTATATGAAATCCTGATAAGATGTAATCAATAACAGCACCTGCATATTCGGATTTAAGCACAATAACAAGAATCACAACACAAGAGAATCACCAAAATCTGTCCAAGAAACTTGGACAATACTATCATTGAAGAATATATTTATAAAAACTGATTACCCAGCGTAATTAACAATTACGCTGGGTTGCTAAATACGCCGCCAACTAGTGAGTTTCATACAATTGCACTTTTGACCCTTCAAGATTGTCTAGCTATTACAAACCAGCTCAAACTATGGATAATCAAGTACCAACGATCTCAAAATGTTCTAACAATATCCCCCTAGACCGTTGCGTGCTTGAGCTTCTTCAATCTTGTTTCGGAGCTTCAGGGTCTGCGGCTGGTCCCTGATCGTTATCTTGCGCAACTTGATCGGTAGGTTGGTCGGTTGTTGCTTCGATTGTTTCTTCAGAGCTTAGATTAACAAAAGCTTCACTTGAGGGTTGTTGGAACTCCGTAGTGGCTTCATGTGTGGATGAAACCGGAGTTTGAGATAGAGATGCAGCTTTAGATGGTGAGGGAGCTTTCTGTTGGGATGATGACTTGTCCTTTCTTTTCCTTTTCTTTGCCTCTTCTTTTTCTTTCTGCTTCTCAATTCTGACTACAATGTCCATCATTTCTATCTTTCTTTCCCTAGCCAGCTCCACCACCCTTGGAAATAACATTCCTTCTTCTTTGTACTCATTTCCGGCTCCAACGTGGATTTTGTGGCCATAGAGAATGTTTAAGATCGGAAAGACAGAACATGAAAACATCCGTCGGGTCTAAAATGCGAATATCTTCGTTAGATACCAATCGGATCACTGCTTCTCCCGTCTTCCCGTCGTAGAACCAGTTCTTGAAATTTGTTAGCATGACGGGTTGTTCTGGTGGGATTTTGACTCTCGTTTCAACCTTAGCAGGATCGATCACCCATGTAACCATGCCCTTTCCGGTGATAGGATCTTTTGTGGTCTTTGACACTCTTCTTCTGGGTCGTTGTGGTTTGAAAACTGTGAAACACCGATTGCATTCTCTTAAAATGAGTCTTTCAAAGTCAGCTCCTATGCTACTGTTGGTTGGGTTTATTAAGTCTAGCCTGCCCAGTTCTCGAATATCCCACCTTGGAAGGCTTTTCATATCAGCTCCAGTCTTGAAATGCTGAATGACTCAACCTCGTCTCTTCACAATGAACATCCCTTTGAGATTACAGTACTTCCAGCTTATTATTCTATCGGTAACTTTATTTTTTTCAACAGTAACCACCTGATAGAAGTCTGGAAGTTTTTCTCTTTCTTTCCGGAACCACTCTGGATGCATTGGAGTTACTGAGTCACCATCCTCAGTTTCATAAACAATATCTTCTTCCAAACCCATTCAACAAATCGAGCTGGCATCTCATCTCTGCCCACCTTATCTTCTTCACTTTCGTCATCCTCAGTGACGTTTACCGCAGATTCTAAGTGACTTCTCATAGTCAAAGATGTCTGTGGATGAGAACATCAGTTGTATGTCTACTTTGGTGCAAAGTTCCCTAATCATACGGTACATCTTTTCCATTCTATCCTGCTGAAATCTCACGAATCTTGTTTGTTCTTTGACATATGCGTGGAGCTCTTTGTTTTTCTTTCTTTGCTCCCTCAGCTTTTCGCGCACATTCGTGTTGCTTACCTGATGTTTCAACAGACAGATCTCTTGAGCTGGCCTTTTCCCAATATCTTTCGCCAGCTTATCATACAAATCCTGAAAAGGACGAGGTCTTCGAGGAGCTTGTTGGGGCATCTGCCTTGGTTGTGCTTCTGTCGACGGTCCTTCCCCCGTTTTCTTATGCTTCTGAGGGGGAGATAGACTGGGAGCTTCTGGATCAACAATCAATTGATCTACAAACTTGTCTAACTGTTCTTGCTCGTTATTGGCGTTTCAGATTTTGTCATATGACGCCTCTTTCTTCTAGCTTCTCTCTTTTCTCTTTCTTCGGCCTCGTGAATTGCACAGAGATTCTCAATATGCTCGCGATGTTCTCTGGTGCCTCCAGCCCTGAAGTTGCTTTCCATTAACCGTTCTTGAGAAGGGGTATCTTTTCGTTTCTTTGATGAGTCCCCTTCCTTCATAAGTTGCTTTCCTTTATTCTTTCGAACTAGCTGCTCGGTTTCCTCTTCTTCCTCATCCACTTCCTCATCAACATCTCCTTGTCTCTTTCTTTTTACACGTTCTCTGTATTTCTCATAGGCTGCTTTCACGACAGGATATCTTTCTTCCCTATACATCCACTGATGCAGCAGCACCCATTCTTCAATTTTTAGCTATGTAATCTGACGACCTGTCGGCAACTGAAACTTGTATAGGTCGCCATCATGAGGGAGATTTGGATGTTGGTCGTTGATGAGGAGGTGAACAAACTGTGGGTACATGGCCCATGTGGAGGAATTGGCGTTATCAACCATGCAGTAAAAGATAAGGCAAGAGATATTGAATAGCTGTTTTGTGCAAAGGTTGAGCATAGCAGCCGACTATTTTAAATTCAAGCCATCATATCCTCCCTTTCTATGTGCCAAGCTTATAGCAAATACATGAAGAATGAATCTCCAGTCCTTTGTAAGCCCCTTTCTTTTGATCTCGTTTTGCTCTCTGAAATCTCCAACATACCTCATCCCTTTAAAGCCTTGAGGATGTCATCTTTCTTAACTCTGAGCGGATCATTGTGCTTGTCTCCAAGACTGAGGACTCTACGTACATTTTCCTCTGTTACTGTAATCTTCTTGTTCCTCACTGTAGTCGTGATTCTTTTAACTTCGTTTATTGTTGACACCTTGGCTGTTTTCCAAAATTCTTCAATGTGGATGTTGTAGATGATCGGATTGGCTTGAACAGCATAGCTGATCCTGCTTGAGTTTATACACTCTGCTACATCTTCGAAATCACTTGGAGGTGGGACCAACTTGCATGGCTGATTGTGCTTTCGTGTTTTATCCCAGATGATATCCTTCACCATTTAGAATAAAAAACGAGTCAAGTTAGATTCATGTACATAAATATATATATAAGTATATAAATATATAAAAAATATATATATTAATTTATATTTGGATTATAAATAAAATAGAAAAAGAAAAATTAAAATAAATTTTATAAAACCGCTAATATTTACGCTAGACCAATTTCGCCGGACATGTAACAGGAGACACAAAGATTATTTACGTTGTACAAGAGTCGTGGATTTAGACTTTAACTCGAGAATATATCCAGCGAAGATGATTATCTAAGTTGGTTCACCGGCGTAATTGTCAATTACGCTGGTTGCTTGAACTCGCGTTCAAGACATAAATCCGCTTACTCAATGATTTGAGATAATTACGCCACATTCAAATTATTTACGCTATATTCATAATAAATACGCTGGCTTCAAGTTTTTCTTGATAAACCCATGAAAACCGAATGAAAACCATATTCAAATGTATATATATAACGTAACTGTATTTGAAATCGACGCATTATATCAACAAACAATCGACATATGAAAGCCAAAATCATACCAATATCGATCTTAGAAAAATCTGATCAGATTACTTAGTGAAGACTAAAAGTGAATATGGGTTTTGAAAGAGATGGAGAAGATGATGTTGAAAATTATTTGAAAATACTCGCAGAAAAATGAAACTGAAATACAATATATACATATTTGCTTTCCAGCGTATTTATTAAATACGCTGGAACAATAAATACGCGCGATATTTGTCTTGTGAGATATCTTCAAACTTAAGAAAACTTAGAAACAAATACGCTCGAAAATTTTACTTTTCTCGAAAAACGTGCACCTTTTTGGTTAAAAATAGTGCAAGAATTTAAAGATAAGCTTAAGAAAAAAAGAAAGTTTCAATTTGGATCCTGAAAGTTGTTTTTGGGACCAGGAAGCCTCCTTTTTCGCACAAAAATTTATGCTTACTGACTTTAACCCTATGACTTTCCTGCAAAAGATCATACTGGTAACATTTTGTTAATAGAAAATAGGATATAAGATGTTTTGAATAATCAAGGCACAAGAAAAACTGTTTGTATGTTTTTCCTTTTAAATCCATGCACCTATCTCTCAACACGCGATCGGTGTCACACCCTGACCCGCAGCGGAAAAGGTGATCGGGGCATGATTGGGTTATCATCAAAGCTCATGACATTTATTAAGCGTTTCATATTCATTAATACAAATTAAATGGAAATTTACAATAAATGTTACAACATGATCTAACTAACAATCTAAACTTCTTTGTTCTCTTCTAAGGCATATCCTATGTTTTCCTTGCTTCAACCTGTTCACCTGTATCATGTGTAAAAGGGTTTTTGGATCAACATAATGTTGGCGAGTGAATCCTATGGAAAACATTTGAACATATTTATTTAAATTGATTATGAAATATGTGCACAACCAAACATGAGTAAAAATAGATGTAACTTAATCAACAAACATAAGATATTAAATGAAACACTCATGAACAATAATGGAACAATTAGAGGCACGCGATTCTCAACTCGTCTCTCACGAGGAACTGAGGGGCCTGATGAATGAATTGCATAAACATGATAATATGAATGACACAACCACAAACAATATAAACTCAAGGATACACACATGAACAATAATGAATTTGATTTGAAGCACGCGATGTTCTACTCGTCTCCCACGAGGAACTGATGGGCTTAATGTATGAGTTCATATAATTTGACAAAAGGAAATAAATAAATCACAACAATAAAAACAATCTAAGTTTAGGTCATGATGTGGTATGGCACAAGTTTAAATAAATAAATTAATTATTTTCATAACACATGACACACCCCAAAACGTGTAATTTAAAAGGGGGAGTTGTAAGATTCACTCACAGTGGGTGCGTTCGGTTGATGACGTTGAATGCACGCGAAGTGGTTTTAACCACGAGTGAGATTTAACCTAGATAAATCGCATTATGGTTTGGTAAGTAAACGGATTTTATTAATCTATTTTAGTAGGATTGTTGGGTGTATTTTTGTGAGTTTGAGGCTATTTTCTAACCTTAAAAATGTTATTTTTAAATATTTTTAATTGATTTTTAATTAAAATAATTAAATAAAAAAATAATAAAAAAATTGATTTTTTTCTGACCGTTGACCGTTTGACTGACCGTTGACCGGTTCAATTCGGAATACAAGTGCGCTGAGTGAGGCTCGAACCCGAGACCTCCCGTACGCGTGCACGCAGCTCTACCAACTGAGCTACGTGTCTAACCCGTTATAAATCTGATTTTAATTATATATATATATTAATTAGTTTAAACCGAAAATCATTTTATTTTAAAACAGTTTTAAGCGAATCGGACATACACTCCACAGGTCTAGAACCCGGGTGCTGTGGTTTAATCTAACACACAGTCCACCGCTGGACTGTGTGTTAAACATGTTATATAATTCGATTTTTATTATACTTAAATACAATTTAGTTATTTCCTTTTCTGCCTTATTAAAAAGAATAGATAATTGTTCGAGTCGGTGCAGTAGACCGGACTCGAACTCGTGACCTGTGATATAAACAAACACACAGTCCACCGCTGGACTGTGTGTCTAACTTGGTTATTATTCCGGTTATTAATATACTTAACATATACCAGTATCGACTCCGGTTCAGTTAAACAAAAATTTGATTTTTATTTAGGCAGCGTGTGTGAAACCGGATTCGAACTCGTGACCTTTGCGTTATATGTGCACACAGTCCACCGCTGGACTGTGTGTCTAACCCGATTAATAAGTTGATTTTAATTAAACTTATATGATAACGAATACATCGTCTTCTTCACTGAAATATAACCAGAGGTAAAGTCTGACTGTTTCGAGTTTTATTCAGGTTCCTTAGCGTCTTACAGTTCATTAAGGTGAGATATGAGTGAAAAGAAAAAGAATTTAGGCGAAGAGATATACCGACTGGACTCTCTGTTTTCCGGCAGAAACTCCGGCGACAGAAATCACCTCCGGCGACGTGTTCCTTGTAGTAGCGAGTCTCCAGGAAGCTTATAAAGGGTGTGGGTATCTCCGGTATAAGCTCAGAGGCTCAGTGAGGTTCAGAAATGAGGAAACCGGTTTTCCGGCGATGAGCAGAGAAATTCCGGCGAGTGGAATTACGCCGAGAAAAGGTGTGTTTTTGAGCGAAAAGGTTTGCAGTGGGTTGTGGGTGAATTTATAGAACAAATCGTCAATGAACCTGGTCTGATTTCCGACTGTATTTATCGATTTAAATTTTCCGGCGGTTATGGTTTGGTCGCGGACTTCAAACATCGGTTATAACCGATGTCTTAATACTAGTTTACGTTATAACTGAAAGTGGTGTTAAAAACTCGCGAGATTTCCGGGATTCCGACGACTGGACTAATGGGCGCCGATTTTGAATTCGTAACGTCACTTTATCAATTAAATGATTTCATTATTTAACAAACAAAGCAAGTGGCGCAGTGGTTTGAGTGTGTGAGATAAGGCGCTGAGTGACTCGGCGAGTGACCCGGGTTCGAAACCCGGCTGGATCATTTCATTTTTATTTTGCGATTTTCAACAGTTTTTCAAAAACTAAATATATATTCCCGTATAATAATTGATTACGTATCGTTTAAAAATATTTTGGGCATTTAATTCGCAACGAAATTTTTGACTGACTGTTCGGTTGATAAACGGAGCGGGTTTGGTAAATCCGTTTTTGACGGATGTTACAATCGGAAAGCCTTTTATCATGTTGCGGTAATATTGATAAGAAATTCAGTGTTCCCCCACTCATGCTGAAACAGTCAGAATGTTGTGCCCGTGAGTCCCACATCAGGACATACCCCCGCGATCAAGGTATGCGCAAAGATTCTTCATAGCAGGTGAGTATATTCACCTCATTCGTATTTGAAATTTCAACGTTAGACAATTGGTGTTCAGGTCAGTACTTCCGTACAGCAAAGAGACCAAAGTCTAACGAGGTCTATGACAGATACCAAATACGGTACGATTTAAGCAATTGAATGATTCTCAATGAGAGCTTCATTTGTGTAGGGGTTTGGCCGCATTGGCTCTTTTGACAAGATATCATAATTGTGTCTAGGTTAGCATATATCTGGATGCAACAGAAGAGCAACTATGATATCCTCGAATGATTGGTCAATATAAAGACCCGAAATCTCGGACTTTGGCAATCTATCAACGCACGATTTAAGACCATTAAGCCATACGCCGCAACGTGTTACCCACAAGTTGCACAACATTGTGGGTAACCAGTATTCTTGTGTGTTCATTAGAATTTGTCTCCTTTTCGTAGTTTACTTCACGGTATTGTTGAATCTACTGATACGTCGTTACTTGAGGCCTCAATCTATTTCTGCTTTAAGATCAAAACAAAATGTTAGCAGTTTTTCTATCATTTCTCATGTAGAAGTTAATTAAAGGATTCTGTCTCAACAATATTTTCTGGAAAACTTCCCCTTTAAAATTTTATTTTAAAGAATCCATTGCTTGAAAAGAAATTTTAAACTTGCAGAAAATCTTTTTGTTGGGCACATTTTATGAGATTATTATTTATTATGAAAACCATTATTATTATTATTATTTTTTTATTTTTTTTATTTTTTTTATTTTTATTTTTTTAAATCACTTACACTCAAGGAAATTGACCATCTCCAACCAGGTTACCAACTGATTGAAGCGAGTTTTATCAAAGGCTTTCGTGAATATATCAATCATTCATGTTGTACTTGGATAGAATATCTATAATATACTTAGCCTGATTAATGAGTATGCCGTCTTCTCTCTGCTTCACTTCTAATCTCAAGAAAAACGTAAGCTCTCCCATCATGCTCATTTCGAATTTTTCCTTCATTACTTGCTCGAACTCCCTGCAAAAAGCTTCATCAGTCGACCCAAAGATGATACGTAGATTTGCACCAGCATCACGTCATCTCCGATCCGCTTTGTGAAAAGAGTCACATCAATTTTCCCTCTTGAGTACCCACATTCCAGAAGATATGTTGACAAAGTCTCGTACCATGCTTGAGGAGCTTGGAAGACCATAGAGAGCTTTGTCAAGCTTATAGTATTTCGCGGGGAAGTGAGGATCTTCAAAACCTGGAAGTTGACAGACATATACTTCTTCTTTCACTTTCCATACAGAAAAGCACTCTTTACATCCATCTGAAACACGTTAAAGTTTTTGACCGAAGCATAGGCAAGGAAGATTCTGATAGCTTCTAAGCGTGCAACCGGTGCAAAAAATTCCTCATAGTGAATCCCCTCCTCCTGCCGAAACCCTTGAACCACTAATCTTGCCTTATTTTTGATAACTACACCACGGTCGTCCATCTTGTTTCGAAACACCCACTTGGTACCAATTGGATACTTTCCATCTGGTAAATCAACGAGTTCCCAGAATTTAAGTTTCCGAAATTGGGCTAATTCTTCTTGCATTGCTTATACCCAGCTGGAGTCTTGAATTGCTTCTTTGATACTCTTGGCACAGACTGCGAGAGAAAAGCTGCATACAGTCCTGTGTTGATGGTATGTGTTTGTCCGCGTGTTCGAACTCCATCTTCGACAGAACCGATGACATTTTCAATTGGATGGTTTCGATTGGTCTTGTACCCTGCGTTGGTGTGAGTTTCACTTGTTGAGGCAGATTGTGAAGTGTTCATCAACGTAGATAATTTGAGTTTCTCTTCTTTAGGAGGTTCATCCACAGCCTGCTGTGAAGAAGAATCATCATGTACGGATGCATTCTCAGCAGATGTGTCACCATTTACTTCGATAACAGGAAGAGTAGGAGAGGTAGAGGCAGGGGTGAAACGGGTTGTAAAAGGAGTGAAACCAATGTCTGAAAGATCAAACAATGGCTCCAATGGAGTGGATTATGCAGGTTCGGATTCAGTGACGGGTTCAGCAATGTCGAAAGTGTTGAATACAATGTCTACGTCATAAAACCAATTTGGAGCGCTTCCAGTGTTAGTGGAGTTTCCTTCTTGAAAATCGACGTAATATGATTCAATCATCATCTTCGTCCGTTTGTTGTAGACTTGATACGCCTTTTGAGAGGATGAATAGCCCATGAAGTAGCATACATCACCTACCGCTTCAAACTTGATGAGATTATCTTCAGTGTTGAGAAGTGTGCATGAGCATCCGAACGGTCTGAAGAAATCTATCAGAGGCTTCCTTTTGAAAAGTAGTTCATGAGCTGTTTTTTCGTGAGGTTTGACAATGAGAATACAATTCAAAACGTAGCATGCTGTGTTGACCGCCTCAGCCCAGAAGATTATGGGAAGCTTGGAGTCGACGAGCATAGTTCTAGCAGCTTCGATGAGAGTTTTGTTCTCGCGTTCCGCTACACCATTTTGCTGAGGAGTTCTGGCAGCACTGTGTTGAAGACGAATTCCTTTTTCTTCGCAGAAGGAGACAAACGTATGATTCTTGAATTCTGTACCGTTGTCGCTTCTTACGGATTTCACCTTCAGCTTAATTACGTTTTCAATCATAAGGATGAAGCTTTTTAGAATGGAAGCTGTCTCACTCTTAGCTTCGAGGAAATACACCCATGAGAACCTTCAAAAATCATCTGTAATTACCAAACAATAAGATCTTTTAGCTAAACTTTTAACGCTTATAGGCCCGAAAAGATCCATGTGAAGTAATTGCAGTGGGGCGGAAATCGTATTCACTGCTTTGGACTTATGAGGCTTTTTATGTTGCTTTCCTTGGGCACATGCGATGCATTTTTCAGAAAAAGGAAAATCTTTCATAGGTAAACCTCTTACTAGATTTAATTTAGAAAGCTTATTTATGTTTTTAAAGTTCACATGCCCCAAACGCCTGTGCCACAATAGTGATTCCGATTCAGATGCTTTTGAAATAAGACATGTCATTTGCTCATTTGATTTGGCATTTTTCATATTCAGCACGTAGGTATTATTTTGGCGGGGAGCGCTAAGCATGATCATTTCTGCAGGACGGAGTATTCGGGTTTGAGGAATAAGCACTCAGTGTCATTGAACAGCACCGAAATTCCTTTGTCACAGACTTGTGAAACACTCATGAGATTGTAACACAATTCTGGAACATAATTCAGCTTCTACAGAGTAAGTGCTTCCGACACGACGTCACCCAGTCCTACGATCTTCCCTCCCTTTTCGTCTCTGACAAAGGACACAAAATCACCATTGATGACTCGAAAGTTTGTAAGCAGATCCTTTAACCCGGTCATATACCTTGAGCAACCGTTGTCAACATGCCAGATATATTCCATGAGCATCCGAAGCCATTTCTGAATTTTATTCAAATCCTTATCCTCAGTTTCTGACTTCATGGCGGTGGTAGAAGTTACAACTGCCACATTCTTGCTGCTATTGATGGTTTCTTGAACTGCAGGCTTCAACTCATTCATTTCAGCTTTCTGTTGTCCCTTCTCTGAGGTTTGTTCAGCAGAATCGATGATGCTTTTCAGACCCACATCATCTTTTGGAATCTTGTAGGTTTATTTTTCAACACGATTTGAAGCAGACGTGACAGAGACAGTGGAGATGTTTGCCATGAGCGCCTTGTTAACTTCACCTTTAGCCTCAGCTATTTCCTCTGACCAGTCATAGTCTTCCACAACTAAAGCCTTTTGATTGTTTTCAGCAATGCGGTCACTTCCTTCAATAGCCATCGGTCTTCTTGTCTGGTTGAGCTCGACATTCTCGTTCTTCAGCAACAGACACTCCCTTTTGAATGGCCCAAATTTTTGCAATTGTAACATCTTAGCTTAGACTTGTCAAATCCAGCTTTTCCAAGAGCCAGCCTTTTTCCCGTTTTATTTTGGAAGGCTACGGGTCCAGAAGAGGCAAGGAAACAAACACGAATACAAACGCTTGAGGTAAGTGATTACCGAACTTATTTATTAATTTATTTAAAGGAAGTTAGATATGCCTATTATTGGGAATCATAAAAGGATGAGAATGTAGTAGTCGTATGAAGGTAAGAATGACGGAATTTGATCATATGTAGTTAATTATGTTTGAAATCATATAGAATAAGAAAACGGGTCACAAATACGAAAGTGATTAACCAAGTTGTGAAAACTGGATGTTGAGAAATGAGAATTAGAATAGGAATTGTCACAACCTCAAAATCCACTTATGGGGTTTTACCGCGAGGCGTGTGACAAATCAGGATCCAAGACACTAGTCACATAGAATGACTCTATATGTAAAAATACATTTAAATAAGTTTAACATGCAGTTAAAGAAATGCGGAAGCGTAAGTAAACATAAGTAAAATGTGTGTCAAAACAAACGCCCAACGTAAATAACTTAAAAGTAAAGATGCAAAATGTTTAAATGGAATATTTTTCATGCTCATGATGTGCTCCTACTCCGGAGTGATATCTTAACAACTTGAGAAAAACATGTAAAAATCAAGTGTCAACAATTAATGAAGAGTGAGTTCACAGGTTTTAGTTCACAATTTTTAAAGATAAGTTGTTTCCACTGGTTAACCAGTGTGTTATAAAGTTTCCCTGATCCCACCCGAATCAGATTATCGTAAGTTTCCCAATTCAATTCCCGAATCACGTTGTTATAATGTTTAGCAGTAATGTTATATGTTAGGTAGCTAGCCTAGGTCATGTCAACAAAGTGTTCGATCCGAAGCTGATATTGCTGCCCCTATTGTACCAGGTTTATCACCAACCATGTCTAAGTGTTAGGAAAATTACACACCTGTGACCTTCGACGTTCAGTCTAGCGCTATAATCCAATACTAACGGCATCGTAAGTTTTAAGGGGACTGACATGTGATATAATGCTTCCTTGTGACCATAAGCGTATAACATAACCCCTCCCAATATTGTTCATTAATACATAACGATAAAAGCGTTACATTACCGTAACGGTACATGTTTTCTCCCCCTGTGTATTTAAAACTGTATAAAAATGTAGGGGCCGTGAACTCGCCTTTGTATTGCTCGGTAAGATTAGACTATGTATACAAAATCTAGAGCAATCAACCACGCCCTATAATAGTTAGCACGGTTTATTAGGTTTTGCTTATGAATAGTACGAAAGTCCTACACTTGTCTAGTAACTAGCACACGAACAAGTAATCACATGGCACTTCTATTATATGGTTCCATAACCGTGTTCACAACCTTCCTACTATATGATATATGCTATTTATACAATTAAAAAACAGTCGTGGATATTAAAAATAGCAAGTTCGGTTCTTATACGTTCAATTTTCCTGCTTAGCAAAAACCACTAAACTAGGTTGTTTTGAGAGACTCGTTTAACCTATTTGCAAGGCTGCAAAAAATATGATTCTTTTATGTGATGCACCCCTCGGAGGGGTTGGTCTTTTGTTTAAATTTCAAGGCCTAATTCTTTACCAAAAATTCCATAAAAATTTATTAAGAAACTATCAGATTCGTCACTTTTAACTGCAGTTTACCGAAAAATTTATTTAAAATCTTCAATTATCCGATTGACGTAATTTCAGTTAGAGATTTTTGTGACCTCCTGAAACCACCTATAGTAAAAAATTGAGATTATAACTCAATTACTACATTGAGTTATGACATTCGTAATGGACTGCAAATTCTGCCAGAAAACGCAGCCTGAACCTTCGATACGGAAAAATTCATAAACATTCAATTTTCATCGAAGAAATGCAATTCCAGTGGGGCTTGAAAGGTATTTCCTAGAAGTACATCATTAACTCAAGAAATAACACTCTTTGTTAACTTTTGACCTGGTTACAGCCGATTAAAGTTGGCAGTAACGTTCTGGCCAGATTCTGTTTCATCACCCAAACCCCACAAACGATTATCTAATGCACCCAACGACCTAAAATCTTTAATCACAACAGATTATCATCCTAAACTAAATCATATAACAATTAGTTCATCACAACCGTCAAGCATCTCAAACCCTAATCGAGATATATCTATCTATATATGTATAAAACTATTTCTAAGCATCACACTTGATTTTATGAACCCTAGCACCAAAACTTATCATTATGATTATCAAAGCACATAAAACACATCCATGCATACAAAAATTTTCAACCAAAACATAACTAACTTTGTGGAGATGGATGAGAGCGCTAAGGTGAAAGAGAGAGTAGCGAGAGAGAGTTGGAAAAATTTTGCTAAAAGGTCAAAACCTTACCATGGCATGGCATGTCAATCAACTGTCCAAAGGACTGATTTTAACCTAATTATAAGTGGGATGGGTTGACTTCGGCTAGGGGTGGGGATTTTGACTTATTATGACATGTATTAAGTAAATCACAATATTAATATAGGTGAAAGATATTGTGAAAACCCACTTGAGTTAAGAAAACTAAAGAAAACCATATTTAACATTTTTAGTTTTTTCTAAAAAAATAGGGGAATGTAACATTAATGTACTTGAACATTTTATAAAAAAAATGTAAAAAGCGCCTACTTGTTTTTTTTTAAATGTTCAAAATTTGCATGTTACATTTTTTGACATATATATTATTTAACATGAACATTTTTTAAAAAATAAACCACTCGACATTTTTGTGTTTCTTTTATAAAAATGTTCAAATATATGTATGTTACATTTTCTATTTTTTAGAAAAAATAAAAATGTTACATAGGGTTTTTACAAAGGTTTTTTGAGTTTTTTTAACTCGAGTGGGTTTTCGGTTTATCCTTCCCCTATATATATATATAAGGTGGGGTTATTGTAAAAAAGGTGTGTTTTGTGATAATGGTAAGAAAGAATCTAAACTATTAGATCTTTAATCTAATGGTTGAGATCTTGATGGCAATTTTGTAAATAGTGTTATAAAATTTTATGACTGATTTGACTATTTAGCGGTATTATAGGGCTTTCACCACTTTTCAAATTAATAACCGTATATCTCATCTTTCACAATTGAGAGTAATAGGCTCAAAAAATCAGGGTGTTCTTCAGCAAGATTTTTGATCCGATTTCAAAAAGTAGAGTAATCGTAGTTATCTTGTTCAAGCAACATTGTTCTTTGTGTTCCGTAACTTTGTTAAGAATAGTAGAATATAATATTGGGAAGCAAGATGAAGAAGATAACTGAAGCATCTACTGCAGCTCAGAGTAACACTACCACCGGCAGGAAAAATACGCCGGTGAAGAATATACCAAAAACCCTAGATAAAAACTAGAAAGGTTCGTCTTTTTTTTTGGATGATTTGGGGATGTAACATAATGTTCTTGAATTTTAATCCTAGCCGAACTGATTTAGTCGTGTTAGTATAAAAAATTTAGGGTTCTGTAAAGTGTGTTTGGAGATATAACATAATGGTGATGATAATGGTGATTTCTTATTGTTAAATAGTGTTTTTTTACATTGTTGTTAGGGGGTGTTTCTTCAAGAGGTTTCCAATAATTTGCAAAGAGGATCATTGATGATGATGGTGTTTTTTAGTATAAAACCAGGTAAATATGGTGTTGTGTATGATTGGGTCTTGTATGGTGTTTTGTATGGGGTAATGTGTTTAAGGTGTTAAATGGTGTTATACAATGAGAATACACGCTATGTCTGATATGAGGAATGTTTTTTTGGGTGTTCTTATGGTGTTCACTGATGATATAGGATGTATTGTGGTTAATGTCTTATATGGTGTTGTTAGTGTCGAAAACATAGGGTTTTGTAGAATGCTTTAAAAATAGTTTTGAGTATTTGTAATTGTTGTTGAAATAGGAAAACTTGGGTTAAATATAGTGTTTGATGATGATCGTGTTTTTAGTATAAAATGAGGTTATATATGGTGTTGTATATGATTGGGTCTTGTATGGTGTTTTTACATTGTTGTTGGGGGTGTTTCTTCAAGAGGATTCTGATAATTTGTGAAGATGATCATTGATGATGATGGTGTTTTTTTAGTATAGAACCGGATAAATATGGTGCTGTATATGATTGGGTCTCGTATGGTGTTTTGTATGGGGAACCAGAAAATGAAAAGTGTATAATGAGATGTTTGTTATGAGGTAATGTGTTTAAGGTGTTGAATGGTGTTATACAATGAGAATACATGTTATGTCTGATATGAGGGAATGGTTTTTTGGGTGTTTTATGGTGTTCACTGATGAAATAGGATGTATTGTGGTTAATGTCTTATATGGTGTTGTTAGTGTCAAAAACATATGGTTTTTGTAGAATGCTTGAAAATGGTTTTGAGTATTTGTAATTGTTGTTGAAATAGGACAACTTGGTTTAAATATAGTGTTTGATGATGATGGTGGTATAAAGTGGGGTTATATATGGTGTTGTATATGATTGGGTCTTGTATGGTGTTTTGTATGTAGAACCAGAAAATACGAAGTGTATAATGAGATGTATGTTATGAGGTAATGTGTTTAAGGTGTTGAATGGGGTTATACAATGAGAGTACATGCTATGTCTGATATGAGGGAATGTTTTTTTGGGTGTTGTATGGTGTTCGTGAATTGTAACAAAATAATGTTAACAAATAATACTATATACTATTTTAATACTATATTTTGTTTTAAATATATTGTTTGAATGTTTTCTATAGTCAAGTCAAACCAACGGCTTAAGGGAAAAATGTACAAATCGAAGTATAAAAACACCAAGGAAACACCACTCAAATGTACTGATTCAGATACAGTGAGGACGAAGGTACTTGCAATGTAATAAAAAGTAGGCTTCTACATAAATTTACCCACACGTGCAACTATATTTGTGTGCTGAGGTTTTAAATGATAAACCTTGCTTTAAATTCAACAGATGTGGCTGCTTGTAAGGATGACAGTGATAAAGTGGGAAAAAACGAAAATGTACTGATTCAGATACAGTGAGGACGAAGGTACTTGCAATGTATTAAAAAGTAGGCTTCTACATAAATTTACCTACACATGCGACTATATTTGTGTGCTGAGGTTTTAAATGATAAACCTTGCTTTAAATTCAACAGATGTGGCTGCTTGTAAGGATGACAGTGATAAAGTGGGAAAAAACGAAAATGGTAATCGTTTATGTTGTTTGTTTATTTTATGCCCATAACCCTCATAACTTAAATAATTTAACTTACATGGTATTCGATAGTTCTGGATTCTGTGACAAATACTGACGCTGAAGCAACTACATGCATAAATGGTAAATGTTTGTGTTTACGTTATGGTTTGATACTGTTCGACCTTAAAAATTTTATTTTGTACTGAACAGATATATTTAATAATGAACAGATGTTGTGTATTAAGTTAGAAACCAAGAAGGTAAATAACACCATAAAGGGGGTGTTGCTATATTTTTTTATGCATGACACCTAATAACACTTGATTTTATTTCCGACAAGTGTGTCTACTCAGATGAATGAGGGTGTGAATGAGAGTACAAACATCAATGAGGAAGTGCCAACAAATAAACCTCCTCCAAAACACCCTGCAGCCGTGATA
This sequence comes from Scalesia atractyloides, assembly GCA_947069175.1. NCBI lineage: Eukaryota > Viridiplantae > Streptophyta > Magnoliopsida > Asterales > Asteraceae > Scalesia > Scalesia atractyloides. Next base: position 24,164,951 of record CAMTDV010000116.1, on the reverse strand, counting down.
AAAAATCTAGTACTCCCGCCCGGGAAGCAGTTTAGATCAATGGCACGGTGGTTGGTGACCCGGACGAACACACATGGTATACATTTATGTTAAAAATTATAGTGAACTACATGGCTATAGTGTACTGGTTTACTAAGACTATATTTGTTTAATATAGATCCGATGTTAAAATCAACCGAACCTGCCAAGGTAGACCATGTCCAGAAAAATTCTTCGCCAGCCGACCCGGATGATGATTTTGTTGACACCCCACCTGGTAAGCAGTGTAAACTGTCAGACCCTCAATTTCCACTTGCGGAGTTTTACCGCGAGGCGTGTGAACAAACCAGAATCTGAAACACTAGTACGTCGAACGACTCTATATGATTTGATAATACGTTTTCCAAAATCATTTGATTAACCAATCGTCGTAGATTTTAGATTGTCTTATTTAGTTACCAAAGTTTAGCGGAAGCATCAGTTTAAGTGGTTGAGCGGAAGCATAAAATAAGTAGAGAAACGGACGCCAACACAAACGCCAAAACAAATGAAAAACCCAGAACAACGTTTGTAAATGAGACTCGATAAAAGATGTCTTGTTCAATGCATGTGAGTGCACCTAGAGCTCCTAGCGTCCTGAGAAACATGTAAAGAAACAAGTGTCAACATTAAAGATGAGTGAGTTCACAGGTTTTCATAAATTCGTTTGTTCGGTTATGAGTTTGATTCCCCCGTTATCCCTAACCCGGGATAACGATTTAGTTCCATTATTCCCAACCCGGAATAACAATGATGTTGGTTCCATTATTCCAAACCCGGAATAATAAAGTTGTTGTTTCCATTATTCCAAACCCGGAATAATAATGATGTTGTTTCCATTATCCCTAACCCGGGATAATATAGTTGTTTCCATTATCCCTAACCCGGGATAATATAGTTGTTTCGTAATTAAGTTCAATGTTAACATATATAGGTAGCTAGCCTAAAGTTATGTCACGTAAGAGTTCGCGATCGAAGCTGACTGTTGTGCCTCCGTGTTGCCAGGCCTATCACTGACCATGGCGAAGTTAGGCCAAATTATTCACCCGTTGACCATACCCGGTCGGCTAGCGCGACTAGCTCGGATGGGGCTTGTCGGGCCCAGTAGTACTACTTATAATTCCCCCGCTATTAAAACCCAATACTAACGATCCGAGAGATTGACGAGGACTTAAGTGATATAGCTGCTTAGTGACCATAACATTACATTAACATTAACTTAGTTACCGAATAGTTATGTGACGTTAATTTCGTATAACGTAAAGAGATTGAGTTTGAAGAGTGTATACATGTTTCTCCCCTGTTGTTTAAAAACCGGATAAAGTTAGGGGCCGTGAACTCACCTTTAGTTGCTCGGTTAGTGTAGCAAAGAAGTTGTAAGGGATGGGACCGCTAATTGCGTCCTAACAAACCAATTGATTTCAAGTCAGTGTGTGAACACACCAATACAAATTCTACACTTAATTTACGCACAAAGTGATACACACAAACAACATACCTAACACTCAAACATGCATGCAAGTATCCTCATGTGATCATAGTAATCAAAACAATTTATCATGAACATAATCCAATCCATGCAACACTTTGGTGCACACAATCACAAGTTATCAAATTTCAGCTTAATACTCATAATTCAGCTGTTTTCTAGGATTTTTATAAAATAGTTCCAACGTTCCGAAAATTCCAATTATTTTACAGCAAGTGACATTTATACTGTAGAAATTTATATAAATTTTCCAAGTCCTAAATCTTTACCAATTAACCATAAATATTAATATACTAGGCTGCAGTCAGATTCGTCGCTTTCTGACTGCAGTCCACGGAAGAATTTATTTAAAAATCATTGATCGTCCAATTAACAAAATTCCAGTTGGAGTTGCCCGAAAATTTCCATACCTAGTTGCTGTACAAAATTCATGACTCGACTCCCTACTGATTATAAAATCCAACTCGATAAACAACTAACAAAATTTCAGGATTTTCACAGCTTTAGTTACTGAACTTATTTGGCCATTTAAAAATATCAAACGACTTCAGAAAAATATGAATCCAGCGCCATTAGATTCGTTATTCAAATCTCTACGTTCTAGATATCAGAAAATCCGTTTTTCGACAACTAATGACCGAGTTACAGCCAGATGAAGTCGGCTGTAACTATTACTCAGCAACCTGTTTCAGCATATTGTTACCATTAATTCGCATAAACCGTCAATATAATTAACCTAGGCGATCAAGAACTGATTTTCTAATCATAGATCAATACCAATATCACATCCATGCAAACCCTAATGCATACCTCTAGTTTTTATAAACAAAACATACTTGGCAAACTTATAAGTTCCGAAAACAATCATACATGTAAACAATGATCAATCAGCCGATTACATTCAAACACATATAATCCGAAAACAAACCAATCACTTCATTCAAGCACATATATCCGAACATGATCTTGTAATCAAAAGATAAATCCTAACCTTTACTATCAAGCGTAATGAACCGTGAGTAGACGAGGAACCGATGATCAAGGATAGTTGCGACCGAGAGGATGAAAGGAACAAGCTGCTCGCGACCGAGAAAGTGATGTATGGCTGATCAGATCAAGATGATGAAGGACAAGGTTGTTTGCGATCGAAGAGATGAACAAGTGGAAGAGATGGACTGTTTTGCGATCGGAGAGATGACAGATTGGCTGCCGTCGGCTTCTTTCTCACTAGGGTTTTCTTGTGTTGTGAAGGAAGCATGCATGGTTAGTATATATAGGCGCAAAGAGATGAGGGAATGGGTTGCGGTTTGGGTTTGCGGTTTGGGCTTGTTCTCGGCCGAGAGTGGTTTGGGTTTGCACGCGGCCGAAGGGACTTAGGTTGGTTTGGTTTGGGTTGCACGCGGCCGAATAGTTTGAGTTTAAAGTTTAAAACTTGGTTAACTCCTAGAGTCACAAGGAATCAAGGTTGGTTCGTGTCGCGGTTCGGTTCGTCTACATATTTACTATAAATATTTTATAACTAAAACAATCACATAATCGCACATTACGTATTCACTAACTCGTACACGTTTACTACGTAGCATACAATTTATTCGACAACTATTGCGTTTAAGTTATCCGAAAAACCGGGATGTCACATTATCCCCATGTTGAAAGAATTTTCGTCCCGAAAATTGAGTAAACGCGGTTTAGAATGTAGCGTACATGTTTAGAGTGCCACGCACAAAGAGTTAGTTTGTTTATGATGGTACGCGAAGTTACAAGAAGTTCCCAAGTGCCATGCACAAGGATTTAGTTAACAATGGTACGCGAAAGTATGAGAAATTTCCAGGTTGTCAAATCATCCCCATGTTGAAAGAATTTTCGTCCCGAAAATTTAGTTACTGGTATCGTTAGTTTGCTGCTCAGTTGCGAAGAGGTGTGGGTATTTGCTTTTCATTTGGTCCTCTCTTTCCCACGTGAACTCCGGTCCACGCTTAGAGTCCCAACGAACCTTAACGATCGGAATCTTGCTGTGCCTTCGAGTCATGATCTCACGATCCATGATCTCGATAGGCTGTTCCACAAAGTGCAGTTGTTCATCCACTTGGATCTCATCCAATGGAATGACTAGAGTTTCATCTGATAGACACTTCTTCAGATTTGACACGTGAAATACGTTGTGAACTCCACTGAGTTCGGCAGGAAGGTCTAATTGATAAGCTACGGGTCCAATACGTTTCAAGATTACAAACGGACCTACGTACCGTGGGTTTAGTTTGCCCCGTTTTCCGAAGCGGATTACACCCTTCCAGGGTGACACCTTCAGTAGGACGCGGTCACCTACTTGAAATTCGAGCGGTTTGCGTCGTTGATCAGCGTAGCTTTTCTGTCGATCTCGTGCCACCGCCATGCGGTTTCTGATCTGTACAATCTTTTCAGTAGCCTCAAGTATTAACTCAGGGCCTGTGAGTTGACTGTCACCGACTTCTGCCCAACAGACCGGTGATCTACATTTACGACCGTATAGTGCCTCAAACGGTGCTGCCGAAATACTCGTATGATAACTGTTGTTATATGAGAATTCTACTAGAGGCAGGTGGATTTCCCAACTATTTCCAAAGTCTACTACGCATGCCCTAAGCATGTCTTCCAAGGTCTGTATGGTCCTTTCGCTTTGACCATCAATCTGAGGGTGATAGGCTGTGCTCATATCTAAGCGTGTTCCCAACGCTTTCTGGAGTGACCGCCAGAAGTTGGACGTGAAGCGAGCATCTCTGTCTGAGATGATGGATGTTGGCACTCCGTGCCGAGAAACTACTTCCTTAATGTAGATGCGAGTCAACTTCTCCATCTTATCTGTTTCTTTAATAGCTAGGAAGTGTGCGGACTTAGTTAAACGATCCACAATCACCCAGATGGTATCGCAACCACCCAAAGTTCACGGGAGTTTAGTGATGAAATCCATCGAGATCTGATCCCATTTCCACACTGGGATCTCAGGTTGTTGAAGTAGCCACGATGGCTTTTGATACTCTACCTTGACTTTTGCACAAGTCAAACATTTACTCACGTAGGTGGCTATATCGGCTTTCATGTTGGGCCACCAATACGCAGCTTTAAGGTCTTGATACATCTTATCCGAACCCGGATGGACAGAGTATCGGGATTTGTGAGCCTCGTCCATGACTAGCTCTCTGAGGTTTCCGTAGAGAGGTACCCATATGCGATTCATGAAATACCGGGCTCCATTGGGTTTTACTTCCCAATCGCATTCCATTTTTCCCACCGATTCGGCCTTGATGTTTTCCTCCTTAATTGCTTCTAACTGGGCGTCGCGTATTTGTTCGGGCAGCCCCGAATGAATAGTGAGTTGTAATGCTCGTACACGGCGAGGTTTCAAGTGTTCCTTCCTACTTAGGGCATCAGCTACCACGTTAGCTTTACCCGGGTGATACCGAATGGCACACTCATAATCGTTCAAGAGTTCGACCCAGCGACGCTGTCGCATGTTCAACTCCTTCTGATCAAAGATGTGTTGGAGGCTCTTGTGGTCTGTAAAGATTGTGCACTTCGTTCCATAGAGGTAGTGTCTCCAAATCTTAAGTGCAAACACTACTGCTCCCAATTACAGGTCATGCGTCGTGTAGTTTTTCTCGTGAACCTTCAGTTGTCGCGACGCATACGCGATGACCTTATCGCGTTGCATGAGTACGCATCCCAACCCCTGAATGGAAGCATCACAATATACTACAAAGTCATCTGTCCCTTCCGGCAAGGACAGAATGGGTGCACTGCAAAGTTTCTGTTTCAGCAATTGAAATGCTGCTTCTTGCTTGTCACCCCAAGCATACTTGATGCCTTTCTGGGTGAGGGTAGTAAGCGGTTGTGCGATCTTTGAAAATCCCTCGATGAAACGTCTGTAGTAACCAGCCAAACCCAAAAATTGGCGGATCTCCGTCGGTGTCCTGGGTGCTTCCCAGTTTTTGATGGCTTCAATCTTGGCAGGGTCTACGTGGATACCCTTTTCATTTACGATATGCCCAAGAAACTGAACTTCCCGAATCCAGAAGTCACACTTTGAAAGCTTGGCATATAGTTTCTCCTGTTGAAGTAATCCTAACAGTAATCGTAGATGTTCAGCATGTTCTTCTTCACTTTTGGAATAGATGAGTATGTCATCGATGAACACAATGACAAACTTGTCGAGGTATGGTTTACACACACGGTTCATGAGGTCCATGAACACCGCAGGTGCGTTGGTGAGACCGAAGGGCATGACCAAGAACTCATAATGGCCATACCTAGTATGAAATGCCGTCTTGGAGATATCTTCCTCCCTGACGCGTAGCTGGTGGAAACCGGACCGAAGGTCAATCTTGGAGTAGTAGCTTGACCCTTGAAGTTGGTCGAAAAGATCGTCGATGCGAGGTAACGGGTATCGGTTCTTGACAGTAACCTTATTGAGTTCCCTGTAGTCGATGCACATGCGGAAGGTCCCGTCCTTCTTCTTGACAAAAAGGACTGGAGCTCCCCATGGCGAAGCGCTTGGTCGGATAAATCCCTTTTCTAACAGCTCCTGAAGTTGGGTAGACAGCTCCTGCAGCTCGGCTGGAGCTAGGCGGTATGGAGCCTTGGCGATAGGAGTTGCATGGTTCGCCAATTCGATTTCAAACTCCAATTGTCGATGGGGTGGAAGACCAGGTAATTCCTCTGGGAATACATCGGAAAAATCACGGACGACAGGGATGTCTTCTATACGTTTCTCGTCCTTAGGCTGTTCGGTAACCAGTGCGAGTAAAGCGAAGGAGTTCTTCCTCCGAAGATACTTCTGCGCTTGCATGTAAGAGATGATGTTGGTGACGGCGCCTGCCTTCTCGCCTTGCACCGTCAAGATTTCATCGTTAGAGAGCGGAATACGGATAGATTTTTCGAAGCAGAGAACTTCAGCCCGGACGTCGGATAGCCAGTCCATTCCGACTACCACGTCAAAACTACCGAGGGTAGTTGTCATCAGATCAATGGTAAAAGTGTGACCCGCGAGTTTGAGTTGACAGCCGGATACTATATGGGTCACATCTACAGAATTACCATCGGCTAATTCTATAACATAAGGGGTCTCTAATGGTTTAGGCGTGAGATTTAGGTTCCTCCTAAAAGACTCAGATATAAAGCTCCTATCCGCACCCGTATCAAAAAGCACAGTAGCAAAATGTTCATTAAGGGGAAACTTACCGGTGACCACGTTCGAGTCGTTTCTGGCCTCTCCGCGGCCCAATGTAAATGCGCGACCTTTGGCACCTCCTGTGCCACCGTTTCCATTATTGTTGTTGTTATTATTGTTGTTGTGGTTATTGTGGTTGTGGTTGTTCCCACCATTGTTGTTGTTGTTACGCAGCTGTGGGCAGTCTCTTTTGAAATGGGCAGTGCTACCACACTGATAGCATCCCCGGTTAACACCCTGTTGTGGGCCTTGGGGTTGATTTTGGTTCTGTCAGGACATGATTTCCCCACGACAATCCTTTGCCGCATGTCCCATCTTGCCACATCGTTGGCAGCGATTTCCGGCACAAGGGCCGTTATGATGAAGATTACAGCGGTTGCACTGCGGCTTTCGACCTGCATAGCCGCTTGCGTTCTGGTTGTTGTTGTTGTTGTTGTTGTTGGCGGGCTGATTTTGGTGACCCCGGTGGCTGTTGTAATGATTGAACCATTTCTGGTTCCCCTGTTGCGGCTGGGATGACGAAGACTGTCGAGCAGACGAGTCTTCAAACTTTCTTTTGTTATCAGGGGCAACTTCAGTTGTACCCCGTGCTGGCAACTTCTTTTGTTCCACCGCCTTATCGGTGAGTTTGTGCGCCAATCGGATTGCTTGATGCTCAGTTACAGGGTTACTAGCCATTACCATACCCTGAATCTCCGGGACCAGACCCCCAAGATAGAACTCGAGTCTTTTCTCCACAGTGTTGGCCAAATCGGGACATAGAAATACCAAGTCATGATGTTTTGCTGTGTATGCCTCTATTTCAGATCCCACCATCTTGTGGTTCCATAAAGTTTGCTCCAACTGTTGCACTCTGTCTCGCGGACAGTACTCTTCTTTGATTAGGGCCTTAAACTCGACCAATGCCATTGCATTTGCAGCAATAAGTCCACGCGTTTGGACTTGTGCATTCCACCAAGTTAGTGCCCCATCTTCCAGTGTCGAGGCTGCGTACTTGACCTTGTTGGCCTCTAGACAGTTGCACATTTCAAATACTGATTCGGATTTTTCGATCCAGCGGACCAGTCCAATGGGTCCTTCTGCCCCCGAGTATTTGCTTGGTTTCGCGTCGAGGAACATCTTGTAGGGGTTAAAACCCCTCCTGCTGACAGAGAATAGGTAGTCAGCGAGGAATTCTACTAGCCCAACTATTAGATTTTCACACGAAAATTTAATAATGGTCACCTGCCGGTTGGTTCTGAACACCCGCTAAAGCTGCGTTCACGTGCTCTTGAATCATGGCAGCTAGTTCTTCGGGCGTCAAGTTAAGGTTTCCACGTCATCCAGTTGCCATTTAGATCTTCGAAACACAACACAAACACACCCCGATAAGTCTATATATCCAATATAGTTATCCTACTTCGTACTTTAATAATTATCAAGTTATGTCAACTCAAATATATTAAATAGTCAAAAGAAATACTTGATTAAATGAAATTTCAACGTCTTACAAAGTGCCAACCAAACATATGAATTCACTATAAAGTCTCAAGTTTAAACACAAGTGGGAAAATAAATAGACTGGAGGAAAGTAAATAAAATAAGCGAGACGTGTCAGTCGTCTACGTCTCCATCCCCCAAATCACTGTCGTTGCCGTCATCCTGCGCGGCATTTCCAGCTTCTACAGCTGGGTCCTCCTCCGGATCTGGATCCTCCTCAGGGTCCTCCTCTGGATTCTCTTCTGGATCCTCTTCAGGGTCCTCCTCTGGATCCTCTTCCGGATCCTCCTCTACCGGCACTGGAGGGGCCGGTGCTGGTGCAGGTGCTTGATTTTGCTGTAGCTCCTGAATGTTCCAACTATTTTCCAGGACTCTGTCCTCGATCCAGTCGGCTCTTATCTGCTCGGCACGCAGATCTCTGGCTAAGGTGTTACGAGCTATCTTACTCGTATGTTGCTCTTCCTCGAGCGAGTCGGTTTTACCTGTCAGTTGTCGGATCATCCATCCTTGTGCTAGGATGGTTTCCTGCATTCTTTCCAATTGTTCTTGTTGTTTCTGTATCATGTTTCTAAGTAGGTCATCTCCTACTTCTACAGGGTTAACCGGTTTGACCGGCACAGCGATGATTGGGCGTGATGATGACTCCTCCCCCAGAGCGAGCCTTTTCCTCGCAGCTGAGCGTGTTTCCACGCCATAAGATGGTAAGGGTTCCACCATAGGTGCCTTTCCTGGCGCTCTTGGTGGCGTAAGTTTGTCGGATGATGATGACGATGATGATGATGACATTGCCTGTTAGGTCGTGTAGTTAGTTACGAGTTGTTTTCATTTCTTATTATGAAGTCATAATCTACATAACACAGTTGTGGTACATTGCATAACAAGATATAACAGTTCGGTGCCAGACTACGTCTAGTGTCGTGTATTCAGCTATAGTTTAGGTCTACTTATAATGCAAACCTGGTTCTCTATAGCTAGTGGCTCTGATACCAATCTGTCACACCCTCAATTTCCACTTGCGGAGTTTTACCGCGAGGCGTGTGAACAAACCAGAATCTGAAACACTAGTACGTCGAACGACTCTATATGATTTGATAATACGTTTTCCAAAAATCATTTGATTAACCAATCGTCGTAGATTTTAGATTGTCTTAGTTAGTTACCAAAGTTTAGCGGAAGCATCAGTTTAAGTGGTTGAGCGGAAGCATAAAATAAGTAGAGAAACGGACGCCAACACAAACGCCAAAACAAATGAAAAACCCATAACAACGTTTGTAAATGAGACTCGATAAAAGATGTCTTGTTCAATGCATGTGAGTGCACCTAGAGCTCCTAGAGTCCTGAGAAACATGTAAAGAAACAAGTGTCAACATTAAAGATGAGTGAGTTCACAGGTTTTCATAAATTCGTTTGTTCGGTTATGAGTTTGATTCCCCCGTTATCCCTAACCCGGGATAACGATTTAGTTCCATTATTCCCAACCCGGAATAACAATGATGTTGGTTCCATTATTCCAAACCCGGAATAATAAAGTTGTTGTTTCCATTATTCCAAACCCGGAATAATAATGATGTTGTTTCCATTATCCCTAACCCGGGATAATATAGTTGTTTCCATTATCCCTAACCCGGGATAATATAGTTGTTTCGTAATTAAGTTCAATGTTAACATATATAGGTAGCTAGCCTAAAGTTATGTCACGTAAGAGTTCGCGATCGAAGCTGACTGTTGTGCCTCCGTGTTGCCAGGCCTATCACTGACCATGGCGAAGTTAGGCCAAATTATTCACCCGTTGACCATACCCGGTCGGCTAGCGCGACTAGCTCGGATGGGGCTTGTCGGGCCCAGTAGTACTACTTATAATTCCCCCGCTATTAAAACCCAATACTAACGATCCGAGAGATTGACGAGGACTTAAGTGATATAGCTGCTTAGTGACCATAACATTACATTAACATTAACTTAGTTACCGAATAGTTATGTGACGTTAATTTCGTATAACGTAAAGAGATTGAGTTTGAAGAGTGTATACATGTTTCTCCCCCTGTTGTTTAAAAACCGGATAAAGTTAGGGGCCGTGAACTCACCTTTAGTTGCTCGGTTAGTGTAGCAAAGAAGTTGTAAGGGATGGGACCGCTAATTGCGTCCTAACAAACCAATTGATTTCAAGTCAGTGTGTGAACACACCAATACAAATTCTACACTTAATTTACGCACAAAGTGATACACACAAACAACATACCTAACACTCAAACATGCATGCAAGTATCCTCATGTGATCATAGTAATCAAAACAATTTATCATGAACATAATCCAATCCATGCAACACTTTGGTGCACACAATCACAAGTTATCAAATTTCAGCTTAATACTCATAATTCAGCTGTTTTCTAGGATTTTTATAAAATAGTTCCAACGTTCCGAAAATTCCAATTATTTTACAGAAAGTGAAATTTATACTGTAGAAATTTATATAAATTTTCCAAGTCCTAAATCTTTACCAATTAACCATAAATATTAATATACTAGGCTGCAGTCAGATTCGTCGCTTTCTGACTGCAGTCCACGGAAGAATTTATTTAAAAATCATTGATCGTCCAATTAACAAAATTCCAGTTGGAGTTGCCCGAAAATTTCCATACCTAGTTGCTGTACAAAATTCATGACTCGACTCCCTACTGATTATAAAATCCAACTCGATAAACAACTAACAAAATTTCAGGATTTTCACAGCTTTAGTTACTGAACTTATTTGGCCATTTAAAAATATCAAACGACTTCAGAAAAATATGAATCCAGCGCCATTTGATTCGTTATTCAAATCTCTACGTTCTAGACATCAGAAAATCCGTTTTTCAACAACTAATGACCGAGTTACAGCCAGATGAAGTCGGCTGTAACTATTACTCAGCAACCTGTTTCAGCATATTGTTACCATTAATTCGCATAAACCGTCAATATAATTAACCTAGGCGATCAAGAACTGATTTTCTAATCATAGATCAATACCAATATCACATCCATGCAAACCCTAATGCATACCTCTAGTTTTTATAAACAAAACATACTTGGCAAACTTATAAGTTCCGAAAACAATCATACATGTAAACAATGATCAATCAGCCGATTACATTCAAACACATATAATCCGAAAACAAACCAATCACTTCATTCAAGCACATATATCCGAACATGATCTTGTAATCAAAAGATAAATCCTAACCTTTACTATCAAGCGTAATGAACCGTGAGTAGACGAGGAACCGATGATCAAGGATAGTTGCGACCGAGAGGATGAAAGGAACAAGCTGCTCGCGACCGAGAAAGTGATGTATGGCTGATCAGATCAAGATGATGAAGGACAAGGTTGTTCGCGATCAAAGAGATGAACAAGTGGAAGAGATGGACTGTTTTGCGATCGGAGAGATGACAGATTGGCTGCCGTCGGCTTCTTTCTCACTAGGGTTTTCTTGTGTTGTGAAGGAAGCATGCATGGTTAGTATATATAGGCGCAAAGAGATGAGGGAATGGGTTGCGGTTTGGGTTTGCGGTTTGGGCTTGTTCTCGGCCGAGAGTGGTTTGGGTTTGCACGCGGCCGAAGGGACTTAGGTTGGTTTGGTTTGGGTTGCACGCGGCCGAATAGTTTGAGTTTAAAGTTTAAAACTTGGTTAACTCCTAGAGTCACAAGGAATCGAGGTTGGTTCGTGTCGCGGTTCGGTTTGTCTACATATTTACTATAAATATTTTATAACTAAAACAATCACATAATTGCACATTACGTATTCACTAACTCGTACACGTTTACTACGTAGCATACAATTTATTCGACAACTATTGCGTTTAAGTTATCCGAAAAACCGGGATGTCACATAAACCACTAGCAAAAAGGTTGACAATACGTACAAGGCAGCAAATACGGTGCAACCTTATAAGCCATTCACGGGTGCAAGAATTAGGCCAAAGGTGTCGATAGATAATTTGATAAATCAAGCACATGGTCTGAGTAAGAAGTAGCGAGAAAAGGTGTACGAAATTGGGTTTGGCTCGAATTCAGCTTTCAAGTAACAGGTGTCCCATCGCATTGGCACACTGGTTGGTTTCGAATTATGACCCTAATGCATATGTGTTGAATCTCGGTGACTGCCGGCTTGTAAACATTACCGTGTGTTCGGGCTGCCTCATGGAGAAAATACGTTTCTTGAACAAAAAAAGGCAAACAAAAGGAAAGATGCAGTTGTACAAGAGTTCAGGAATCAGTTTAAGGATATAAAAAGCAAGAGGTTGTCACCATTACATCTAATGCTATACATCTTGGGTATAGACGATTATGGGTGGTTGTTCGTCATGAGTTTCCTGGTTGTGTACTTCTCATTCTTGGGTGAAACTACGAGTAATAACTCAGTGAATGTTCAGTTATGTTCCATGTATAAAACCAGGTGTTGATATTAAAATGTTTTGACTGGTGTTCGAACATGGTAACATGCCTCAACCGCATGATAAAGTCATGGCACGGTGATGATGATCATTTTAGAGGACCAATGGTGTTACTCGTGGTAAGTTGATACTCATTAACACGTAATCATATAAGTTCATGCTATAACATGTATAATAATGTAATAAACATCTTGTTGTGCATTGTGTCAGATAGCATATGCAATTGAGAAGAAAAAAGTTCCTTCATCGAATAGTTCACCTCTCATTACATTAGTCAATGATGACGTGTTGGAAATGCTTGCTTCGGAGATGGACAAGAAACACAACGATCAACAAAAGAACCTAAAGGGAAAGGTGGGGAAAAAACAAATCGGCTGATGAGGTTGAGTCGGTAGATAAAGGGGAAAAAAGGAAGCGGGATTCAGATAAGAAAAGCGCGTTGCAAACAACACCAAGGAAAAACAACGTCAAATGGAAAATAAGCATGTGTATGAAGAAACTGAAGAAATGGAAGATGATGACACGCACATGGGTATATACAAACATTGTGCAGACTACTTACTGCCACAGACTGACACCCAAACGTGTGCAATGTTTGTAGGTACCGATGGAGAGTTCCGTGTGCCAATGATATCACAATACGGGAACACACCATCGCCACCAGCCGCGTCTAAAGGGCATTCCGATGTGGTAAATAAATTATGGTTTGAAATTGAATTGATACTATATGTGAATTTATCTGACCTGTTATTAAACCGGATTTTAACACAGGATAAGTCCAATCTTTTGGATAATTTGTTCAAAGAGTTTGAAGAATGCGTATGCAGGATCACCGACACACTTACGGAATCGTGTGTTATGTACCCAGAGAGTGAGTTGTTGAAAAAAAGCATTAGAATGTAATGAAATAAAGTTTACACATCTTAATGTTGTGGGTGAACATGAAACTGTACATGTCGACGGAGACAGGGGTCATTCAAGCGCTAGAGCTGAAGGAGAAACACAAATGATGCAACCAATGCGCATGAAGGACTAACTCATGAAAGCGTTAATCTTGGACAAGGTAGTGTAACCTTTACCGATGATAACATTACTCCAAACAAGAAAAACGATGAAAGTCTGTCACAAAAAAAAAATCCTTTTTCACCCATGACATCGTCATTTATGGCAGAGGTAGATGCAGCGATGGATGCGGGACATAATGAAAGGACCTGAAACACGGTTCAATGTTTTAGGACTTCAAGCCTTGAACTTGTCGAAGAGACTGGATCATGTTTGGTCTGATCATGAACGTAGTGAAGGAAGGCAAGCTGCGGTGCCAGCTAAAACACTGAGGCTGAAAAGGACCATCAATTTGCCAGCTACGATGCGGTCACCGTATGTCAAGCGGGTAGTTTCATTGAGAGATGGCGAGAAAAGGCTGAAGACACAGTTGCACGGTGTATATTCTGTGGAGTACGTAACAAGTGGTATGTATCCGACTAATATACAGTATTATTTGTTAACATTATTTTGTTACAATTCATGAATCCACCTGTATTCAAGTTCACATTAGTTAGAAAATATGTTTCGGGTTATAGGGATGTCTTATTCAGCAACGATGGGCAAGTCGGTAATGAGGGGGCCATTCGAGTCCATGATACCGGGTGTCACAATACATGTGAATGTCACAAGTGCTTGGGAAGTAGTCTTAAACTACGAGGAAAAGATGAGGAAAATGGGAACAACCCCAAAATTGTTCTACAACGCTGGAATGTTGGTATGGTATTCACTGATTATTATATAGAGTTTAATAAAACCATGACATCTAAAAATGTTTTACAATCTTTTGAAACGTAGCTAGAGAAAGAGTTTGACTTGTCTGAGAAGGACTAGATAACAAAATTTGCTGAGAACATGAACTCTATGTTGGTTGGGATGGAACCAAAAACGTTTAAAGGTTTCCAGATGGTATATATACCTATCATGAATGGGGATCACTATTATCTTCTCTTTTTCAACTTGTCAACAACCCAAATATTGATTATCGACAACATAGAGGGAAATGCAGGGATACAAGAAAGATACGGCAGGACTGTCGAGAAGATGGTACATTTAAATTAGAAAGATACATAACTATATGTATAGAGTGTAAACAAATTCTAATATTTAACACTACAAAATGTATTATTGCAGATAAGTGCATTTTGTGGTTTCCTTAGCCAGATACAGCCAGTAGTTGCTGCAAAACCACGGGTTACCAAACATGTTAGACTGGAACTCCCATGGTAAACACTATATAACGGCATCGACTGTGGTATTTTCCTGATGTGCCATATGGAGACTTACAATGGTAAGCTACAAGTTACTCCATATATTGAAAAAACACCTATAAATAATATGAATGTATCTGGTTATGAAAATCGTGTCTTTTGGCTTGTATAGGAACCAGTGTGAAAGAGTGGAGGTGTGGCTTCCCCACTGAGAGAAACATCAAGGGAGAAGTGTTGGATAATGAAGCAAAGGAAATCGCGGATCTGCGTAAGAAGTATATCTCTAAAATGCTTCTTAGGGACGTGAACACCGCACGCGTAAAGGTAGAGAAAGAAATGAAGGATTTTGCATGTTTAGACGAGGATGATAGGGTGAACCTTGAAGAAAATGTAGTCTGGAGGATTTGTCAAAGGTTGGATGATAACCTGTAGGTGGACGACAACATCTTCATCCTATTAGAACAAACAGATTACGAAATTTTAACTTTTATCATGACTACGCATTTGGTTGCTCTTGTTTTAGGAGAAACATCAAGGGAGAAGTGTTGGATAATCAAGCAAAGAAAATCGTGGATCTGCGTAAGAAGTATATCTCTAAAATGCTTCTTAGTGACGTGAACACCGCACGCGTAAAGGTAGAGAAAGAAGTGAAGGATTTTGCATGTTTAGACGAGGATGACAGGCTGAACCTTGAAGAAAATGCAGTCTAGAGGATTTGTCAAAGGTTGGATGATAACTTGTAAGTGGATGACAACATCTTCATCCTGTTTGAACAAATAGATTACGAAATTTTAACTTTTATCATGACTACACATTTGGTTGCTCTTGTTTTAGGAGAAACATCAAGGGAGAAGTGTTGGATAATCAAGCAAAGGAAATCGCGGATCTGCGTAAGAAGTATATCTCTAAAATGCTTCTTAGTGACGTGAAAACCGCACGCATAAAGGTAGAGAAATAAGTGAAGGATTTTGCATGTTTAGACGAGGATGACAGGGTGAACCTTGAAGAAAATGTAATCTGGAGGATTTGTCAAAGGTTGGATGATAACCTGTAGGTGGACGAAAACATCTTCATCCTGTTAGAACAAAAAGATTAAAAAATTTTAACTTTTATCATGACTACGCATTTGGTTGCTCTTGTTTTGGGGTTTAAACAATGTTCAAACGTTTGGTCACTTTTTTGATTTATTTTCCAAAATTCACCCAATATGTTGATGTAGTTAAGTGAGTGGACAATGTTTATTAGCAAGATCCTGTTTAAATATTTATAATCCGTGGCAAATAACTTATTAAGGAATCAAGCAACACCACAAGTTTCTAACATTATTATCTATATTTAAAAAAAAACTGCATCGTAAAATCGATTAGGAAATTGATTGTATAACATGCCACGACCCGTTACATAAAACATCAATAACATATCATGAAAATCGGGGACTCATGATGGGGTTACCCCTCATGATGGAGCATTAAGTGTTTTGGTGATTATGAGTTATATACTCTCGAAAATAAACAAGATACATTGTTACAACACCATGATATACAGAAATTTTGTCGTCACTCGGAGGTTATATAGCTTTACGTATTGTGTTTGTATATTTGAAAAACAATGTGTCAAACGCATTGATACGTAAAAGAAACATAAATATAAAAATCCTCATCAAGGATATAAAGTTGACAAAAAATCAAGCTATCAACGTTCAAACCATCCATCACGATAAAAAAATCCTCTCCTTCCTCCTCATCTACTTCCTCCTCGTCTGCTTCCTTACGGTTTCATCCACTTCTTCCACCCTCGCTTCCTCAGAACTAGCTTCTTCTTTTTTTCCTTGTAGGGTGTTTGAAAGTACGCCTGTTATGACCGTACCTAAAATAGTTTTGACATCGACGTCTCTTTTTCCCCAATTGGCTTCTCGCAATTTCACGTTTAAACTTCATCCGTTTAGGCTTACCCATACCTTTGTATCTAGTTCCAACGAAGACACGAATGGTTACAGTAGATGGTTGTGTATTACCAGTTATTTCAGCAACCCTTTCCCTACGACTCTTACGAGGTGCATTAACCACTGCCTCATCAGCGTTTTGGAAAAACTTAACTACATGATCCCAAAATGAGCTTAATGCATCGAAGTCGGTAACAAGCTTATTAATAACTGACTCAGTAGAGTATGTGATCTCACGTACAATGCGGTTAACTTCATTGTAACGATCGGCGCTCCTGTTCATACCTAAAATAGCACCAGGAGCACTATTGGGAACAACCTCCCTAGTCCAACGTCGTAATATATAACGTTGTAGAAATTCCATGACATCAAGCATCCCAAGCACACAAAAGATGTGTGAGCACAACAACCCAAATTGTTCGAATCTTTTGCATGTACAGTATACAATCATGTCGTCCTCCCGCATCATTACCTTATGAGACACAATTAAAAGAAATGAATTTTTTAAGATACATAACATCATAATAATCCATATAAAGGAGAAAACTATATTTTTGATAGATAACAACACATAACACCATAATAATCCATCTAAGGAAAATATTGTATTTTTTGATAGATTGTATATAACACCATGTGTAACCATAAGCAGGGAACAATGTAAAATGAAATATATACCTCGAAGAAAGTAGGGCATGGTTGTTCCCGGTCCTTCACAAAAAAGTTAACGAAATCACCGATCGTTTCCCACTTTCCGATACCACATTTGTGTAGACCATTTTGTATCTCCAGTTGGACATCAAAAATATAGTGCGTGTGTATATACTCATCGCTTGATCCTCCAATACAAAGTCTACTGCCCATATGTCATGGTTCGTGTTTCTGGAGTCATGATCGTTCTTCCTATGCTCGTGTCTTTGAGCTTCAATAGCAGAATCAAAATGCCCAAAAATTCGACAAGAGTACACTCTGGGTTACAAAACTGTCCAAAAAATGGTTCTCACTCTCTGAGCGAGATGAGGTGCGCATAAGCCCAGACATGTACTCCTCGTGATAATACGTCGGTATCCAAGTATCCTTGCTTTGATAAATTGACTGCAGCCAATCATGCTCAACCAAGTTAAAATCGTTCATTATGGCAGCCCATTCTCTTTCAAACTGCTCAGGTGGGATTGAATCGGTCCACACAATGGCACACAACCTCTTTTTGAAATCTGTACTATTACATATTGTAGAACCAATCTAAGACACCATTGAACAATATATAAAACAATAAGGACCAGAACATATGGGAAAAAGTAAAAAATTATTAATAAATCGAATAAGTAAACACCTTATCAGTAAGCTTGTCCATTATATGCCACGTGCATAACCTGTGCCTACTCTCAGGCCATGTATCTTCAATAGCCTTCTTCATGGCTGGGTCTTGGTCGGTAACTATCACCGGAGGGGCATGACCAAATGCTTCACGAAACACCTTAAGCAACCAGCTATACGTTTTAGCCGTTTCGTTACCTATTATAGCGGCACCAAGAGTGACATTACGATTGTGGTTCTCGATACCAGTAAATGGTACAAACATCATTTTGTACCTAACAACAAAATGCATTAAAAACACCATAAAACTCAATGATATCTAATTAAAAATTTGTAAAAATTCAAAAGCGGCAGATAATTAGTAAACAAACTTGTTACGCGATATGTCGCATCAAATGAAACAACATCACCAAACAATGAAAAATTCCTTATGGCATCCTCGTCTGCCCAAAACAACGCCCTAAAAATACCATCTTCAGTGGTTGTATACTCCATTGAAAAATTTGGCATGTACTCTTTCTTTCTCAATAGTCGTTTAATCATCAAATCAGCATCAAACTCCAATATGTACCTGTTTAGATCTCGTTTAAAATTTTTAAAATCGGTTTTGGTTGCCCCAACCTTGCAAACCCACCATAAAGTGTCCTCATAATATTAAATGCTTTGACATGTCCAATATTCAACGCACTCAAAGCGTTAACCGCTTGCTCTTGCATATAGTTCATACCTCGGTTAGTGGGAAGTAAATGCCTATCGTCCTCAGCAACAAAAGAGTGATTATGATCCTCCTTGAAATAATATACCTCGTATAGTTTTGAAGCGTTCAACTTTATACACAGACGTGCTTCACAACCCGTCCTTATAGAAGGAACCCGTTGAATAGTTTTCCTTTTTGACCCATTATTTGAGGTGTCAATTTCTTTAGATGAATCGATCACCTTGAAAGGTTTAGTTCCCTCCTTTGACCAAACGAAATATTTGGATTTAATGACATCATGAGGCTTGTATTGAGAAGACTTCCTAGTAATAAAGCCCGCAACCATTGCATACGTTTGATTAAAAAGGAATGCATTATTCAGTGTATCAAACGTCATCTTATCCTTTGGCCTAAGAGACTCATCCACATCAGGTAAAAAAGTCCTTTTACCGGAGTTTGGAGACAGACGTAGTTGCCCAACCGGCCGGTAAGTTTGAAAACTTACAAAAAATAAATTCAGTTAACAAATATTGGAAAATTATGACAATACAAATATATAGAAAACACCATTCAACCACCAGAGTATACATTAAAGACACCATAAAATAAAATAAAAACACTACAAATATCATATACAAATAAAAAACACCATATGCAAATAAACATGTGCTTACCTGGATCGTCGTTATCCATCGATCAAGATGTTAATGAATACCCAATGCCCAAATACAATAAACTAAACCTCAGAACCACGACTAGAAGATGATGAAGATGTTATAGATAATTGTTCATATGGATATGTGGGTGGCGACTCTCATACGTAATAATATCATATACAATAAAAAACACAATATGCAAAGAAACATGTGGAAAAACACCATTCAACTATAAAAATATACATTGAGTACAACAAAAGGAAATAAGACACTACAAAATGGTATGTACAATAAAAACACCATGTGAAAATAAACACCTTGTGCAACCAAACCCCACTCAACTACCAATGTACAAATAAAACACCATAAAAGTATGATACTAACATTATTAAAACTCATATAAGATAAAAATCAACCATGAAAGAAAAGCACCATACTCCTTTTAAACATCAAAAACCATAACCAAAAATTGATCAGAACCTCACACGATTGTATGAAACAATAATATAAACACAACAGATAATTAAAAAACAAATATTTCATTATCGAACAACAAAAACCTGTAAACATCCACTGTATAAACAAAAAAGACACCATAATATGCTTACCTGGATCGTCGTTATCCATCGATCAAGATGTTAATGAATACCCAATACCCAAATACATTAAACTAAATCTCAGAACTGCGACTGGAAATGATGAAGATGTTATAAATAATTGTTCATGTGGATATGTGGGTGGCGACTCTCATCCGTAAATTCAAAACAAAATTCGAATTCCTAAAATAACTAACTAAAAACGGTTACAAATATTTAGTCTTTAATTAGGATTATTAGTAAAATTACAATGATACACTTGAACTAATAAAATAGATAAGGACATGTGTCATCACCATAATCTTTCTTATCCTTCTCACACTTTTAGTCTTTTTTTACGGGATCCTAAATCTATAAATATATATATATATATATATATAGAAAGTAGTTTAAATGAGAAAACCAAAAAAACTAACTAAAAAGGCCTAAAAAACATATCAATTTTTTTTCATTTTTAATAAAAATCGTTATATATAATATATAAAAAAAATTCAAAAAAAAGTTGTACTGCACATGTGCATTAATGCGAAAAAGTCTAAACCACCTAACCCACCCCCCACCGACACCCCCAAAAACCTAATAGGCTGTACACATGTGTAATGTATCTTGTATATACGAAAACTAGCAAGATATTAGGAATTTTGATTATATTGTTAAATAAATGCAATTTACAAAAGACGCAAATACCCTTCTATCAATTAATTTAAAGGGAAGTTACAACAATATATTTACAATCTTGTCATTGTTTAAAAGTCTCTAGATGATATGATCCAATGGCTCATATTAGTTCACATAGTTCACTCTCAACCTAGTGTTCACTCTAGAACCCATATATATATATATATATATATATATAGGGGAGGATTTAAATGAGAACACACATCTTTGTGAGAACAATGAGAACAATTCTCAGCCAATCAATTCCTTTTCCTTTCATTTAAATTATAAGGGCAAATTGGTAATTGTAAATGCAGTTTCTAGAAACCTGCTTTTCTTTTTTACTTCTTATTAGCAACAACAATGTGGTACACGTCTCCGATTCCGGCTCTCCATGATGATCATTGTGAGGTGATTGTGAAAGAAGGCCACTATGTAATGGTGGTTGAGTTAAATAAGATGCTGAAGACCCAACATACGTGCTGGTTTCACACTCGATGTCGTTCCTTTCTGGCTTGATTTGAAACACGACACTTTGAACAAGAAAACGAACAGACAAAGATGATTTCCAGGTCCAAGATAAACTATAGCTCAAGGAATCGATAAAGTGAAGAAGGTCGCAGCAGACGTTTGGATTCAAATTTTTGCTATAGATGCAGGGAGTTATTTCACACCTAACCTATCGATGTTTGGATTAAAATTTTGCTATAGGTGTGGGGTTATTTCTTGTTTTCTTCGAATTCATGTCAATTAGCAACTATTGCAGGTGGTAATGCTCACAAACCAAATCAAACGGTGTCATGTTTAAGATACTTTTTTTATTTTCTCTATCAATCTGTTTTAGATGTTATGTACACAATCACCAAGTTCCTTTTTATCCATGTATTCTTTTTAATAAAATTTCATAGCTTTTCAATTGCATTCAGATAATTATTTTACATCGTTTTCTATTTTACCTAGGTTTAGGACCCAAAAGCAGAGTCATAGTTGGTGATTTAAAAAATTTTGTGGGTCCCGATAAATGAATACTCGAGACTACTGGTCATGTTTGCTTGATCTAAGAAGTAAAGGTTTTGATATTATGCTTTACACATGTGTAAACCATAATTATTAAAGGCGTTAAGCGCACCCAAGACGCATAGGCCTCGTCTGGGGCCTAGGCAAAGGCTCAAAAAGCGTGAGCCTAAAAAAATAAAAGCGCACATCAAAAAAAATTAAAATATTATTGTATAATAGAAAATTTATACTATTTTTCAAATAAAAGAAACTAAATCTATTATATAACATTTAATATCGTCTATTTAGTACCAAAAGTTTAAAATGCTAGTTTATTAGTGTAGAAAAGTAGTTTCTTTAGATAAATAGAAATATAGCTGTAATCTTGCCAGAATTTAGAGAATTTGGCCAGAGTCTATGCATGAACCATCACATGGAGAATTAAAGCGCAATTGCCTTGACTTAAGCCGCAATTGCCTCTTCTCGTTTAGAAATTGTGCCTAGGCGCAAGAGGCGATGGCTTTTATTAACTATGGTGTAAACCATGGTATCTATGTTTATTTTTAATTTGCTTTGAATTACATATGTGTAAACCTTGATATATTTTTTTATTATGATTTACACATGTGTAAACCTTCATATATAAATATATATATGTGTGTGTGCGTGTGTGTTTTTCTTTTTTAAAATATATGATTTACACATATGTAAACCTTTATATATATGCTTTTTTTTACTATTATGATTTATACATATGTAAACCTTCATATCTATGCTTATTTTTTACTACTATGATTTACACATATGTAAACCTTTCTATCTATGCTATCTTTATTTTACTATTATATATTACATATGTGTAAATCTTGACATATGTGCTTGTTTTTTTAATTGCTATGAATTAAACATGTGTAAACCTTCAAATATGTACTTATGTTGTTAAACTATTATAAGTTTCACATTTGTAAACCATAACGTCTATGCTTATTTTTTAACTTTTATGGTTTACACATCTGTAATACTTCACATCTATGCCTCTTTTTTTATCTATTATGATTTACATACGTGTAAACCTTCCTATCCATGTTTATGCATTTTTTTACTATTATGATTTACATGTGTAAACCTTGATATCTATTTTTTTTCTAATTGCTATGAATTACACAAGTGTAAAGCTTAATATATAAGCTTATTTTGTTTAACTATTATAATTTACACATGTGTAAATCTGCTTATATATGCTTATTTTTTTAACTATTATGATTTACACATGTGTAAAACTTCATATGTGTGATTTACACATGTATAAAAACGTATAAAAATTTGTTTTGGCTTCATTACACCTTCTTTTCCCAACATTCCTTGCGAAAAATAACGAATCCACAAGGCAAAAGAGTGACTTAAATGGTTATTTTGCTACTAGGAATATGAAATGATAAATATTGGTGATAAAGGATGTCTAGTTATTGGTTTCTGCAAGTAGTTCCTAGAAAATGTATTCGACCACCGAATTAGCCAAAACAAAACCCAACATCATTACAACTTCTTCCCCTAATGTTCCTTGCTGGAAATAGTCAGTCCTGATGCGTCTAATAAACATAATTTACCGTCTCGCTGATCGAAATTGTTATCTATTCTCACTAGAGATGAGCACGGTACCCACTCGGTATTGAACTGGTATCGGTATTTACTGGTGTTTTACCTGCAAATATCGGTACTGGTACCAAAAACGGGAAAAGTGGGAAGCGGTACCGGTATCGAATATACCTGGTACCAAATGCTCAATTCTCACACTTGATTCCATACAAATTCACATTTTGAAATTATTATCTACTGTTAGATTTGCTTCTGTTAGATTTGCTTCAGTTTCATCCCTTTGGGATAGATTTGATTTATATATGATAAATGATGAATATGAAATTGACGCAACTATGTTCATCCCTTCGATAGCCGATATTAACAATAGTGGAGAAGTTGGTGGTTCCACAAAGGATCGCAATCAGAATTGGTTATGTTGCTTGCTGAAAATAGTTACCCCACAAGTGTTTAAGCAACGGAATTGGTTGTGTTGTTGCTATGGCCGTAAAATAGTGAACATTTATTCTCATTGCTAGCCAAAAATCGGTGAACGGTGGGTTGTGTTTTGAGCCAAGGGGACTGTAGGAATAGATCTGATTTATATATGATAAACGATGAATCTGAAATTGACGCAATTGTTTTTATATAGACATCGTACACATGAAATCGACGCAATTGTATTCATCCATTTAAATACGGTAGCTGATATTAACAGTATCAGAGATGTTGGTGGTTCCACCAATAATCGCGATCGAAATTGATTGTGTTACCTGACATAAAAAATCACCCAGCAAGTGTTTAAGAGACGGAATTGGCTGTATTGCTGCTATGGCCCGAAATCAGTTAACAACGATTGTTTGATTACTGGTAGGAAATCGATGAATGATTAGCTGGGTTTTGAGTAAAGGGGGCTGTAGGAAGGTGATGATACGTGACTTTACAAGGCTGCCCTTTGAAGTTATGTTAATAAGATTTTGTTACCCATTTTACAATTATACCCCTCTTTAATCTTAGTCTTTGATTGAAATTGATCAATAGATGAAAATAATTCTCATTGTTCTCACAAAATTCCATGTTCTTAAGATAACTTTCCCATATATATATATATATATATATATATATATGAGGGTTATCTTGAGAACGCTAAATATTGCAAAAACCGTGAGAACGAATGAAAAAATCAATCAAAACGATTTTTTTAATACAATCATCTTTTAATTAAAATACAACATTAAAAAAAGAAATTACATTAAATAATTTATTTCTTCTCTTAAAATCACTATTATTAAATTTTTTATACATGTGTAATATAACAAATTTACATAACTGGCAAACTTACACATATGTAAATTTTCCTTATTTCTGAATTCACGTGAATTTAAATATTTAAATTAAATTTCTAAAACAGTATTTGAATAATAATGACAAGTGTGAAAAGAAATTTTGAATTTCACTTATTTTTTACCACGTTCTAGTGGTTTTTTCACTCGTTCTCATGGATCTCGCGATATTTAACGTTCTCATTTAATATATATATATATATATATATATATATATATATATATATATATATATATATATATATATCATGGCTTTTAAGATGACTCGTCCTCTAGATTCATCTGTTATGTCATAATCTCTTCAATTATTTTTTGAATCAACAATAATACGAAAGTATATACAGTTCATACAAAAGGATAGGATAGTATATTGCCAATTGCGTTATAGAAAGATGGTTGTTGATATGGGAAACAATATAATAAGAAAAAAAAGGGTGTACGAATCAAATTGAACGTAGGCATCAATTTATGAATGAACTGTCTACCAAAATGAAAACTGTTTTCGTAGTTGAAGTATGCCATTCTTTAGTCAAAAGGCTACAATTGTTAAAGGATGCTTGCATGTATCTGTTATCTTCATAAGCATCTACCTTTTCAAACGAATGACCCGAAACAAACACGCCTTTCACTTTGACCTTCATCTTTCACAGTGTGTGGAGTCTCTTAGCTCCGAGGACATAAGATGAGCCAAACGGGGAAGATCTCTTTCACTTCTGAGTAAGCAATCTTCTTTTTGACAGATCCTTCGCTCAACCCCATGGCTTCCTGAAATCTGTATGTAGTAATCAAAAGATAAATAAAGATCGGTATTTAAGAGGATTAATCATGTGGAAATAAAGAAAATGATGAAATGAATTACTACTTGATTTTTTACTCACTCCCTCTCCATATACACAGTTACACACTGAATTCAACTTTCTGATGAAATACTTTCACAACTTAACTTCAGTTCTTCATCATTGTTCTTATGCGTAGTAGCTACATTTGAATACCTTGTTGTATTAAGTAGGCGGTAAAACAACAACTAACATGGTCAGTGGCAAAATAGTCTTTTCAAGTGAGCCAAACCTAAAACTTTGTCTATCTAGTTAAAAGAGTTCACTGCCTATCAGTAAAGAAACCCTCATGTGGTCTATCAAATAGGATATAATTGCTTCTCAAATACAGGAATGTTAAGTCTTTATAGGCTCTTTTTAAATGCTCTAAAGTTCATATTGTTTTTCTTATGTGGTGCTAAATCAGGGTCAAAATGGCATCTTGATTAACGTCAAGTTTATTTTTTTTTCCTAACTTCCAGTTATCAAGAACCAGAGCATCAAATGAAAATTAAGATGATTAATATTTTAACTAACATGTTTACAATTAAATGGAGTGATCGAATAAGTTAAGATATGCTCACGACAACAACTAATGGGCTGGATTCAAAATAAATTATTATGTGAAGGGGAAACAAAACCGGTGACATCTTGCCTGAACCAAATCATCAAACCAAGATGAAAGTAGCTGCAAATGCCCACGGGAGGTCCTCAACAACGGCAGTCGCTGCAGAACCACCAGCGGCAAAGTGAAACCCCCCAAATCACTCAACGTGATCATCCTGATGGTGACCTCTCTGAGCAGATGTAAAGTGTAATCGAATTCTCGCATCGCTTCTCCTTGTTAACCCTTCCATTTGAAACATTCGTTGAAGTTCAGGATTTGATAACACAATGCAACAATTCACTTGTTGACTTACTTATCATCATTTACTTCAGTTTTCTTTTTAGCTGTCTACTAAGCCCCATTATTTTGTTATTGCTCAGCTCAACGATCTCCATATTCTCAAACATATTAACCCCTAGTGTATATAATGTAAAGTCGCCTTATAAAAACTAAAAGACGACCACAAAATAAGAACAATTAAGTATAAATTACTGAAATTTTCGTACCTTAGTTAATGTAACCACCTGCAAGTATGTTTTGAACTTTCAGTGTCAAAACAGCTGCACCACCTTCAATCACCTTGTCAAGGTAGATGATCCATATTTCGCCATGAGACGCTTGACTTGTGTTTCAGGATCAATCCACACAACAATAATTGGGCTCCTAAGCATTTAACAACTTGTAGATGATAAAAAATAAGCCACAAGCATCATTAACTTAAACCAAAATCGAAAACACATTGCATTTGGGCCAACTAAAGGAAGAGATCCAACTTCACAATCACATATTTTGTACCTGGTTATTAGACTAAATTAGCACATATAGATAACCCAGCTTATATACTTTTGTCAATGGTCCCTTCACGTCCATCTTTGTTAGACCATTGCTTCGGTGGAACACGTTGTGAAGGCGCACATAAAACAGTCTCTATACTCAACAATAGTCTCCCTTAAAATATGAATGAAATAATCAAACCATAAGAAAACATTGGAACAAAATCGTATTCAAAACACTAAATCACTACATTGGTTGCTACTATAATAAGCAAGTGTAGATGTCAAACCAAAATAATAAGATTTATGCTAGATTACAACAGTCTTAGAAGACTCACTATATGGACGCGTTCACCCTTTTCTATCTTTAAAAAAGTTTTTCAACCTGAGACACACATCAAAAAGTAGACAAAACAATGTGACAAAAAAATGAAACAATCGTATTTAACTCCACAAGTTATCACAGAAAACCGTATAACATACCACCATTAAATATCAACCGAATATATGAAGTATAATCACCAGGTTTTGAGCCTTTTTTCATCTGTCACGTGTATCGTCCTTTCATTATTTCCCAAATCATGTCTAAACATAAAGCACGCATTCATCAAGATCACTTTCAGTGCCTGCCTTCTTCGTGCCCAATCCGGTCAGTAGGCGTCAGTGAAGTTAATGCCGTATGCTAAGAGGAGTATTAGAAACCACTAAATAAAATTCAATCTATTATACTATAACCAAATTAGGGCCACTATTTACCATGCTGCTCCCATCTTGACCTCCGGCTGAAAACTTTGAGACTCATCGCTCAACTTCCTTTTTAACTTTGACCCTTTAAAATCAATCGCGAAGCATAAGTGATTTTTTATGTAAATGTATATTTATTCACTTCTTACCTTCTTTAAAGGCGTAGAAGCTAGTGATGATTGGATGTTTCTAGTGATGATTGGATAAACATCGGCAAGAAACGAAAAGAAACAAATGATTACCGATAAAACCTAACAAAATTAAGAACATTGGATTAGTAAACGAATTCAAGCGGCACCTAAAATTCAAATATGTTTTTTAAACTGAATTTATCTGTATGGAAAAAAAAATATAACATAATACCTGACCATGAGCAATTCTAACCAACATATGTATCGTCACCACTTTCTGTTGGGGAAATTTTAGAATCCGGATGATCAGAGAGGCGTGTAGTCACTCTCAGATCAAATTATTTCGGCGTTCTACCGAATAATCCAATCGGATACAACTCTGATTTTGGAGAATGAGCAACAGTGTGCGTTTTGTGTGGAAATTCGTATGAACCAAACTGACCAAAAGACACCCTGACGAATTTTGGAGATAATTCACAGATAACTGCCACTTGGCAGTTATTTGGCGGTTGGATTTCAAAATGCGATTTTAATTAAATTGCCGCCTTAATTTTTATCTGCAAAATTGTGACGAATTTTTATAAAAATATCTTTTTCTAAGCCATTTTCCATAAGGCATTTTCCATAAAGCATTTTCCACTTGGTAGCTCGACCCCAGCCAGGGGCTCTGCCCCTTGGACCCCGCAACCCTGGGACCCTGCTCCCGGGGCGCTGCCCCCGGACCCCCGCTAAGGGGGCGTTGCCCCCTTGGAATTATAACAACTCGAGCAAGCGTGCACTCCCGCACCTCCTAACTTGTTCGATGTACATCGTAATTCCCTTTGGTCACCAAGTTAATCCCGATTACACTAAAATATCTAACACTTTCTTGTCTTTGATAGATCTGATACTACCCATCTATCGTTGTTAGATCATCGCCGTCCACCAAACCCTACCCGTTACTCGTTGTTAGACCATCCTCGTTCTTAGACCATACGAACCCTAGCCACTGCCGACTCACCAAGAACTTTTTAGGTCATCACGAATGGATTGAAACAAAGAGAAACAGATGTAGATTTCTTTAGATTGCTCCAATTTCTTGATATTCGAAACATCAATAAATCCTTCATATTAATATTGATACTGTTGAAACTATATTGAGTATTTCAAATAATGAATTATTATATAACATAATACTTGGCGAAAACCAAATGGCTTACATAAAGTAAATTCATCATCTATGTATGTTCAGAATGAATAAAACAAAGGTAGTAGATAATTTCACACAAAGTTGAATGGTTTACACAAATGGAGGAATAAAAAAAACCTTTGCTGGATGATGTATACACAGAACTTGGTTGGAAACAAAAAAAGAAAAAGAAGAAAACCTAATCTGCAAAACAAAATTAATGGTATTATGAACTGAAATCATCATGTATAAGTTATGAAAAAGTATACTAACCTTTATTTGGGCAAGCCAGATAATAAAAAAACAAAATCCCTGATTAATCAAACAAATGAATGCTTATCATGAAATCGAAGAAAGAAAAGTAAAATAAAGTAAAGTAAGTGTGTAGAAACCAATTTTGACCAGAGAAAGGGAAAAGTATACCAATTAAAGGAGGTTGATCAGATTCTACAGCGTTTCCATCAATTCGGTATGTTATTCCATTCAGGAAGCTTTTCCATCTATGGAACATACAATCACCCCAACAGATCTTCATTCTTCTTATGCGTTCAAATCAACAGATAACACCAGCAATAAAAAAACCTACCTTGATAAAAAAAAGCAGCTTAATTGTAGTGTGACAAAGATGAAATCGAATCAGACCTAATCAAACAAAACCGAGCATTCGAATCGAATTGTTTGTCAAAAAATTAAACCCTAGTTCGCACAAAACGAAAAACTTTCCAAACTATAAAAGAACAATGAATTCACAAACGGAATCTGAAACATATAGACGTCAAACGCCCAGTCAAAATAATTGAACAATCAGAACTAAACTAAAAAAAAATCCTACATACCAAAACGAATTGGAAAGGTTTTTATTTTCTCAATCTGCCCTAATCAAGAACAAATCTTACCTGTGATCTGAAAAACATATAGCGAACATGAGAAAAGAAAAAACCTGGTTGAGTCAAATCGACGGTTTTGGGATCCAAAGATATGAAGCTTTTGCAGGTTCTTAGTGATACACCGTTATATAGGAAATTGATTGTAGGATTGACACATGTTCAATGGTTGCATAAAAGGATGTCACATATAGGAAAAATATAACATATGGCTGCACAATAACTTTACAAGTCCGACTAGTTTCTTATTTATATATTATATCATATTATAATAGATAATAAATAATGTCGTTTTTAAGATGTATTGTTGTTGACCATTAAGATTGGTAATCATTGACATTTGATTCATACATGGAAACCCTAGGAACACAAATGCATAAGGAAGATGAATGTGTGGGAGTAAACGAGAAGGGTTTAGAAAGTAGCTTTTGTTTTCTGTAATTACGAAAATGTTTATTACATGCTTAACATGTGACCTAGACTTAACAGGAATGTGGATGGAATCAAACATGTGGATTAAATTCGTAATAAATTGAAACCTTAGAGTGTAAAATTCCAAACTTTAAAAATTTATAAAATATAGTAGGTAGGAATAAACCATACAGAATAAAAGGACAATTTTTTATATTTTATAACAATTTTAATTTTTTTTTTCTTTTTTGAGTTACAATAGGACCCAAAAAGGCAATTTACTCTTTATATTCCTATTTTATAACGATTTTAATTTTTTATTTATTTTTAGTTCTGTTTTCATTTTATTTTTAGTTATGTTTTCATTTTCGTTGTCGTTGTATATGACTTGTTCCATAGTAAATTAATTATCTCTCTAATCTAACCTTGAAGCGATTAACTCACGAAGTAAGATTCAATAATTTTCTTAGTTTGTGTTGTTTCTATAACTTATTTTTATCAGTTGAGCAAAATGATAAAATAGTCTTTGAGTTTAGATCACTTTTGTCATTTTAGTCTAAAAATGTAATCTTTTATATACGCGTTCCTGATATTTCATTTTTTGTTGTCATTTTCATCAAAAACACAATATGTATCAAAATCTTCTGTTAACCTTCACTTTTTTGTCGTCTTCCTCATTTTAATGAAGGGTAGAATTGTCTTTTTACATATTAGTATAACTAAATTAAAAACAAAATAAACCTTAATAAATCCCTTAAATACCATAAAAACAAAAAAAAAAGCATAATAAATCCCTTTAAATACGAAATTCTAACACACAATCAACGCACATCATCGTCTTTCTCAGTTCCCCTCAACTATTTGATTGAAAGAATCCTGTTGTCCATCAATTCGAACTTAGGGTTTCAATCAAAGAATGATTGAGGGAAACTGAGCAAGACGATGATGTACGTTGACTGTGTGTTAGACTTTGGTATTTAAAAGGATTTGTTATGTTTCTTTTAACTCTAGTTATATTAATTTGTAAAAAGACATTCTGTTAGGACGTTTTGAGACCGTTGATACTTGAGTATTAATAGTTTGAGCTGGTTTGTAATAGTTAGTTAAACTAGAAGGGTCAAAATGCAATATGTGAAACACTAGAACATGGCGGTGTAATTATATTCCCAGCGTATTTAATAAATATGCAGAGTAGTCAGATGTGTATGTATATGTTCTTCAATGAATCTCTTGTCCAAGCTTCTTGGACAGATTTTGGTTATTGCTCTTGTGTTGTGATTCTTGTTATTGTGCTTAATCCGAATATCCATGTGCTTTTATTGATTACATCTTTTGGGATTTCACATACAACACTTATTGTTTGATCCATTTAAGAATCTTCATCTTCATGGTTTTGTTTTTCTTAACTTTTACACATTCAAACAACTAATCTATAGTTGTTTGGGTGATAAAAATCAACCACTGTGATCCGAATCTGTTTTGGGACTCACAATTTGGTATCAGAGCTTTTGTGCTCTTGATTGTTTGAGTTTTTGTTAAGATTCTTCAAGTTTTGAAGGTTTTTCAAAATTTTCAAAGTTTCAAGGTTTTTCAAATTTTTGGACTTAAAATGGCTTGATCTGGTGTGTTTAATCATTGGGTTGTTGTTAATCGGTGTTTTGGTAAACATTTGGGTCATTTTGGTGCAAAGAAACATGGATTTTGAGTCGTTTTTGGGTGATTAGAGGGTTTTTATTCGTACTTAAACCCTTCTGGGCATATTTATTGTTGAATTCAACGTAGATAAGTTTGAATATAGCGGATTTAACTTGAATATCGCGTATTTAACAAATACGCTAGGTTAACACCAGCGAATTTATTGATTTTCAGCGAAATAGTGGCAGCGTATTTAATCGAAGGCGACTTCGAAGTCAGTGATAAAAATCATCAGCGATTTTATCACGCTGATCGGCGTAATTAACCAAACTTATGCTTGTTTTTCATGTTCCAGCGGATTTAGCTATTTTCGCAGGATAAAATCGCCAGAGATCATCAGCGTATTTGATTCAAGTGCAACGTAGTTGATTCAAGTGCATATTTGATTTAAGTGCGGCGTATTTGATTCATCTGCAGCGTATATGTCTTCTGGTTTCATTCATTCCAGCGTAATTAATCATTGATCAACCAAAATGTCTCTCAATCAACTCAACCCAATTGCCCAAGCCGAGTTGGAAACAGGAACAGCTACAAGACCTCCCAAGTTGAAAGGATCTGAAGATTTCAGAAGTTGGAAGTACAAAATCAAAGCCTTCTCTGAGTATACCGACTAAACTCAATGGATGTCCGTCACGGTGGGTCCACACGTTCCAATGATAATTCGCGACGACATTCGTACAATTAACGATTGTCCATCAACGTTCACCGAAGAAGACAAAACTCTCATTCAACGGGACCGCAGGGCTCATGTTGCCCTTACTATGGCCCTGTCCAAGGACGACAACAACTTGTTCGAAGAGTACACCTCCGCTCATGAATTGTGGTTGGCTCTTATTGACCACTATGAAGGAAACGAAGAGCTCATGGACAACAAAAGAGACATGGTTCAGAAAGAGTACGACATGTTTGGAAGTGTTCGTGGCGAAAGCTTATCCGATCACATTAGTCGATTTCTGGGAGTGCTGTCTAAAATGAAGAAAGTGGGAAATCCTGTTGCAAACTATACATCTATCAAGAAGCTGCTAGACTCACTCCCTAAAGAATGGAGCCTTCAGTGTATGATTAAGAGAACTTTTTGGACCAGCACAACTCCTGTCACACTCTCGGAACTGATCAACACTCTGAAAGCCTTTGAAATGGATATCGTCAAGAGAGAGATGAACCAAACAGGGTATTCACATAAACTTACTCAATCAGCTGCTGCAACCTCTACTCCCAAGAATATGGCGTTTCTTGCTCCCATCACCTCATGTGGATTGAATTATCAAAGTGCTGAATCTTATCCGAACGCTTCCGCAAGCTCTACAAAGGCCTCATCATCAACTGAGAAGACTACAGTGGCCAGTGATGCTCAAGCACTTAAATATCCACCGAACATGTCGCTCTGTTTAACACCTTCCTAAGCAGCTACGAGGCTCTCATGTCAGGAGAATTGAAAAAAGATTTTCTCACAGCTGAGAACATGTATCAAGTGGATCCTGATGACATGGAGGAGATGGATTTGAAGTGGCAGATGGCGATGATTACTCTTCGTTTGAAGAAATTTCAAGACAAAACAGGAAAAAGGCTAGCTCTGGGAAAAGCTGGATTTGACAAGTCAAAGCTGAGATGTTACAATTGCAAAAATCTGGGTCATTTCTAGAGGGAATGCCCTTTG
This sequence comes from Scalesia atractyloides, assembly GCA_947069175.1. NCBI lineage: Eukaryota > Viridiplantae > Streptophyta > Magnoliopsida > Asterales > Asteraceae > Scalesia > Scalesia atractyloides. The sequence goes on along the minus strand of CAMTDV010000116.1, from coordinate 24,131,414 downwards.
CTGAAGAATGAGAATGCTGAACTCAATCAGACAAGAAGGCCGATGGCTATTGAAGGAAGTGACAGTGTTGCTGAAAATAACCAAAAAGCTTTAGTTATGAAGATTACGACTGGTCAGAGGAAATAGCTGAGGCTAAAGGTGAAGTTAACAAAGCCCTCATGGCAAACATCTCCACTGTTTCTATCACGTCTGCATCAAACCGTGTGGAAAATCAAACCGCCACGATTCCCAAAGATGACAAGGGTCTGAAAAGCATCATCAATCCTGCTGAACCAACTTCAAAGAAGGGAAAAGAGAAAGCTGACATAAACGATTTGAAACCTGCAGCTCAAGAAGCAATCGGTAGCAGCAAGAATGAAGCGGTTGGCACCTCTACAACCGCCATGAAGTCAGAAATTGAGGATAAGGATTTGGTAAATAGCATACCATATGAAGTTAAAGCAAAGTTGTGCTCCAAACCATGTTTGAACGTCGTGGCACACTACAAATCACTCAACCGTGACATAATTAAAGAAGAAGAAAAGGTTTAGAAAATTAATCAAGAACTAAAAGAAAATGAAGCTGCATATCAAAGAAAGTTAAATTCAACCATAGCTGAAATGCAGACTTTAAAAAAAATTGTTTTCAGAAAAGATTTTATCATAAATGATTTGACCAAAAAACTAGAAAAATCACAAAACAAAATAACAAATTGCAAATCATTATTGATAAATGGAAAATTAGTCAAAAAGCACTGGTTGATATTGTAAACTGCCAACGACCGACATTCATAAAGGATGGAATTGGATATAAGGATAAATTCGGAAACAAAAGAAAAATATTTCCTCCTCCTCACAGCAAAAATTATGTCCCTATGCCATCTCCTCATCCTAAAAAAGACTTAATCGATAAAAATGATCTTTTGGATCAAAATGCTTTTTACAAACCACAAAAAATACTAACATGTCTAAAAGCAATGCAGATCTGTGTGAGGGTAAAGAAGATGTGTGCGATGAGGAAGATGATTGTGGAGGTTCAAAAATAGGAATCGGTTAATCAGGCGTCAGTTATTCAACAGTTAACTGGTTCGCCTGGAAGTGTAATAAGACAAACAGAATTTCTATTCAGGATAATTGTAATAGTTTATCTAGGATGGATGACTGTAACGGCTTTAAGCCAAAATTGAACATTCGGGATGACTGTAATGGCCTTGCGCCTACACTTAAGACTTACAACCAAGTGCATGCTGAGGTTGAGAGTCATGACTTAAACTCTGTTTTAATGATGAAAATGTTATGCTTGAATCTCCTGTATTTGTGCTAGAATTGAAGAAAAACAGATTTGGAAAGTTCCTTACAGAGGAAATTCCCGAGTTTGTTCCATCAGTTGCAAGTACATCAGAGATTGATAAAGACTTTACTGAAGAAAGCAATAGAGATGATTCAAGCACAACAACTTCAGAGAGTGATGGAGAAATGTCAAATGAAAGTCAAGAATCGACCTCGTCATCAGACAGTAAGCACAGTGAAGACGACATTGAAGATGAAATCATCCTAACAAAAAATTGAAGAAAGTTAAAGATTTAAGCCATGTTACGTCATCAAATTCCTCAAGCAGCTCCAGATTCTCATCACATACATCATCTTCGCACTCAGCATCCAGGAAGAAAAGATCGAATTGCAAACAATGCTTTTGTTGTGGTCATTTAGGACATACTGCAAAACATTGCAAAAGCAAGAAATTTTCTAAACATAATCAAGATCTGGTTAAAAGTTTCACTGATCAATTTGACAATCTAAAGAAATCAGTGAAATGCATAGTTGATTCGACTTGTTTTTGGAAAAGAAAAGAAAACTCTCTTACTCAAAATCATGATAGAACTAATGTAAAGCAAGTCTGGGTTCCAAAAACTAACTAACCTGTACATATTTTTGTTTTTGTTATAAAACAGAATAAACTTCAAAAATGGCTTCAGATGCTCATGGAATTTATCTGGCATGTTGACAGTGGATGCTCCAGGCATATGGCCGGTTTAAAGGATCTACTTAAAAATTTTCGAGTTATCGATGGTGATTTCTATCCTTTACCGGAGACGAAAGGGGAGGGAAGATTGTCGGAATGGGTGACGTCGTGTCGGAAGCACTTACTCTAGAGAATGTAAACTATGTTCAGAGTTGTGTTACAATCTCATGAGTGTATCACAAGTATGTGACAAAGGAATTTTGGTGTTGTTCAATGACATGGAGTGCTTATTCCTCAAACCCGAATACTCTGTCCCTGCAGAAATGATCATGCTCAGAGCTCCCCGTCAAAATAATACCTATGTGCTGAATATGAAAAATACCAAATCAAATGAGCAAATGAAATGTCTTATTTCAAGAGCATCTGAATCTGAATCACTGCTTTGGCACAGGCGTTTGGGGCATGTGAACTTCAAAAATATAAATAAGCTTTCAAAATTAAATCTTGTAAGAGGTTTACCTATGAAAGGTTTTCCTTTTTTTAGAAAAATGCATTGCATGTGCCCAAGGAAAGCAACATAAAAAGCCTCATAAATCCAAAGCAATGAATACGATATCTGCCCCACTTCAATTACTTTACATGGATCTTTTCGGCCCTATAAGTATTAAAAGTTTAGCTAAACGTTCTTATTGTTTGGTAATTACAGATGATTTCTCAAGGTTTTCATGGGTATATTTCCTCGAAGCGAAGAGTGAGACAGCTTCCATTCTGAAAAGCTTCATCCCTATGATTGAAAACGTAATCAAGCTGACGATGAAATCCGTAAGAAGTGACAATGGGACAGAATTCAAGAATCATACGTTTGTCTCCTTCTGTGAAGAAAAAGGAATTCGTCTTCAATACAGTGCTGCCAGAACTCCTCAGCAAAATGGGGTAGCAGAACGTAAGAACAGAACACGCATCGAAGTTGCTCAAATTATGCTTGTAGACTCCAAGCTTCCCATAATCTTCTAGGCTGAAGCAGTCAACACAGCATGCTACGTTTTGAATCGTGTTCTCATTGTCAAACCTCACAGAAAGACGGCTTATGAACTACTTTTCAAAAGGAAGCCTCTGATAGATTTCTTCAGACCGTTCGGATGTTCATGCACACTTCTCAACACTGAAGATAATCTCATCAAGTTTGAAGCGGTCGGTGACGTGTGCTACTTCATGGGCTACTCATCTTCTCAAAAGGCATATCGAGTCTACAACAAACGGACCAAGATGGTGATTGAATCGTATTACGTCGATTTTCAAGAAGGAAACTCCACTAACACTGGAAGCGCTCCAAACTGGTTTTATGAAGCAGACATTGTATTCAACACTTTCGACATCGCTGAACATGTCACTGAATCCGAACCTGCAAATCAACCCCATTAGAGCCATTGTTTGATCCTTCAGACATTGGTTCCACTCCTTTTACAACTAGTTTCACCCCAGCCTCTGCCTCTCCTACCCTTCCTGTTATCGAAGTAAGTGGTGACACATCGGCTGAGAATGCATCTGCACAAGATGATTCTTCTTCACAGCAGATCGTGGATGAACCACCTAAAGAAGACGGAACTCCTATTATCTACGTCGATGAACATTTCTCTAATCTGCCTCAACAAGTGGAAACTCACATCAACGCAGGGAACAAGACCAATCGAAACCATCCAATTGAAAATGTCATCGGTTCTGTGGAAGATGGAGTTCGAACTCGCGGACAAACACATATCATCAACACAGGACTGTATGCAGCTTTTCTCACGCAGTCTGTCCCAAGAGATATCAAAGAAGCAATTCAAGACTCTAGCTGGGTACGAGCAATGCAAGAAGAATTAGACCAATTTCGGAAGCTTAAAGTCTGGGAACTCATTGATTTGCCAGATGGAAAGTATCAAATTGGTACCAAGTGGGTGTTTCGTAACAAGATGGACGATCGTGGCGTGGTTATCAAGAATAAGGCAAGATTGGTAGTTCAAAGTTTTCGGCAGGAGGAGGGGATTGACTATGAGGAAGTTTTTGCACCGGTTGCATGCTTAGAAGCTATCAGAATCTTCTTAGCCTATGCTTCGTTCAAAAACTTTAAGGTGTTTTAGATGGATGTAAAGAGTGCATTTCTATATGGGAAAGTGAAAGAAGAAGTCTATGTCTGTCAACCTCCGGGTTTTGAAGATCCTCACTTCCCTGCAAGATACTATAAGCTTGACAAAGCACTTTATGGTCTTCATCAAGCTCCTCGAGCATGGTACGAGACTTTGTCAACATATCTTCTGGATTGTGGGTACTCAAGAGGCAAAATAGATATGACTCTTTACACAAAAAGGATTGGAGATGATGTGATGCTGGTACAAATCTACGTAGACGATATCATCTTTGGGTCTACTGATGAAGCTCTTTGTAGGGAGTTAGAAAAAGTTATGAAGGCAAAATTCGAGATGAGCATGATGGGAGAACTTACGCTTTTCTTGGGATTAGAAGTGAAGCAGAGGGAAGATGGCATCCTCATTCATCAGGCCAAGTACATCAGAAATATTCTCTCCAAGTACAACATGAATGATTGCAAATCTGCCAGCACTCCTTTTGCTGCTTAGACGGAACTTACTTCGGATCTTCAAGGGAAACCCGTGAATAAATCCTTCTATCGATCTATGATAGGCTCGTTAATGTATCTGACCACAAGTAGGCCAAACATTATGTGGGCTGTCTGTCTCTGTGCGCGATTTCAGACGGATCCGAAAGAATCTCATGAAGCTACTGTCAAAAGAATCTTTCGCTATCTGAAAGGAACTCCCAAGCTTGGTTTGTGGTATCCTAAAGATAGTAATTTTGATTTAATTGCTTATTCTGACAGTGATCATGCAGGTTGTAAAGTTGACAGAAAGTCTGTCTCAGGAGGCTGTCAATTTTTAGGAAATCGTCTCATCTCGTGGCAAAGCAAAAAGCAGACAACAGTCTCCACATCTACTGCTCAAACTGAATACATGGCAGCTTACAGTTGTTGTTCTCAAGTTCTCTGGATACAAAATCAGTTGTTGGATTACGGAATCAACTTTATGAAGACTTCTACATTCATCGACAACGAGGCGTGTCTTGGAATTGTAAAGAACCCTATCCACCACTCCAGAACAAAAGACATCGAAATTCGCATTCATGCGATCATAGATGCGTATGAGAAAGGATATATTCAAGTGGTGCCGGTGGATATAATGCAACAAAAAGCTGATATATTCACGAAAGCCTTCGATAAAACACGTTTCAACCAGTTGGTAACCTGGTTGGAAATGGTCAATTTCCTTGAATGGAAATGATTTTGGAGTTAAGAAAAGGTTTCAATCATAAAAATAATCTCATAAATGTGCCCAACAAAAAGATTTTCTGCAAACTTAAAATTTCTTTTCAAGCTCTGGATTTTCGAAAAAAAAATTTGAAGGGGGGAAGTTTTCCGAAAAATATTGTTGAAACAGAATCCTTTGTTTGACACCTGCATGAGAAATGATAGAAAAACTTCTGACACTTTGTTTGATCTTAAAACAAAATCAGGTTGAGGCACCAAGCAACGACGTGTCAGTAGATTCAGGAATACCTTGAAGTAAACTACGAATAGGAGACAAAAGCTAAGACCATTAAGCCATACGCCGCAACATGTTACGTGTCAATAGATTCAGCAATACCTTGAAGTAAACTGCGCATAGGAGACAAAAGCTAATGATCACACAAGAATTCGGGATACCCACAATGTTGTGCAACTTGCGGGTAACATGTTACGGCATATAGCTTAATGGTCTTAAATCTTGCGTTGATAGATTACCAAAGTCTGAGATTTTGGGTCTTTATATTGACTAATCATTCGGGGATATCACAGTTGCTCTTCTGCTGCATCAAGATACATGCTGACCTAGACACAAGTATGATATCTTTTCAAAAGAGCCAATGCGGCCAAAACCCCACACAAATGAAGATCTCATGCGAGAATCATTTATGTGCTTAATTCGTACCAAATATGGTATCTGTCATAGCCCTCGTTAGACTTTGGTCTCTTTGCTGTACGGAAGTACTGACCTGATCACCAATTGTCTAGCGTTGAAACTTCAAGAACGAATAAGGTCAATATACACACCTAATATGAGGAATCTTTGCGCATACCTTGATCGCTGGGGTATGTCCTGATATGGGACTCATGGGCACAACATTCTGACAATCCAGCATGAGTGGGGGAACATCGAATTTCTTGTCAATATTACCACAATATGATAAAATGTTCTCTGATCACATGTTGAAAGATAGGTGCATGGATTTAAAAGGACAACCATACTGACAATTTTTCTTGTGCCTTGATTATTTAAGATATTTAATATTCTATCTAAATCTAACAAAGTGCTACCAGTGTGATCTTCTGCAAGAAAGTCGCAGGATCCGAATAAGTAAGCATAAATTTTATGTGAAAAAGGAAGCTTCCTTGTCCTAAAAACAATTTTCAGAACCCAAATTGCAAATCTTCTCTTTTCTTAAACTTATTTTTAAATTTTTGCACTATTTTTAACCAAAAAGGGCACATTTTCGAGAAAATTTGAGATTTTTGAGCGTATTTGTTTTCAAGATTCTTAGACTTGAAGAAACCTTAAAATCCCCTAACGCGGCGTATTTATTGATCCAGCGTATTTAATATTTATTAAATACGTTGGAAAGTAGATTTGTATATATACTTCATTTTTCTTTTTTATGTAAATATTTCAAATCTTTCATATCTCATCATCTTCTTCAACCGAAACCCACTCTTAAAATCATCAAACTTCATTAAACAATCCGATCAGCTCTTGTAAGATTAATATCGGTATGTTTTTAGTTTTCAAATGATTGATTGCTTATCGTTGAGTTTGAAGATCATCATTACAAGATCAGTGTTGGTTAATGTAGATAGATTGATCAGTTTCATGGAGTTTATGGGTTTATCAAGAAATATTTGAATGCAGCGTATTTGTTTTGAATATGGCGTAATTATTTCTTGAAGACAGCGTATTTGTATGGGTCAACGAACGGCGGATTTAAGTCTTGAACGCGAGTTCAAGCAACCGGCGTATTAGACAAATACGCCGGTCAAGCTAGCGTAGTTAAACATATACGCTGGTTTTACTTAAATTCGCTATTCAATGATCTACGTATATAATTTTCCTTCGGCGTAATTATCATTGAGTCCCAAGTATATAATTATGTGTCCTGTGTAAATATCATTGTTGACCAGCGTAATTAGTGGCGGATTTCTTTTTAATTTTAAATTTTAATTTTGTTTTTGCTATATATATATATATATATATATTTATGTATATAAATCTAACTTGGCTCGTTTTCACATTTCAAGAATGGCTCAACCATTAGTATAGGATGGCACAAGAAAGCACAATCAACCCATCACTCTAGTTCCACCTGAGCCCGATTTCGAGGATGTGATGGACTGGCTATCGCGGAGCAAATATGTTATGCAGTCCAGGCAAATCCAAAGATTTACTCAATCCACATAGAAGAGTTCTGGAAAACGGCAAGGATAAGGACACTGAACCAGGTCAAGCACATCATAACAACAGTGCAAAACAAAGAGATTAAAGTGACTGAAAAATGGATTCGAAAGGTTCTCAGTCTCGGAGACAACGCCAGTGACCCGTTAAAGCTAAGCAAAGAGGCAGTACTAGAAGGTTTTCGCGGGATGTACTATGTTGGAGATTTTCGCAACAAAAACGAGATCAAAAAGTTGGGGCTTACAAAAGATTGGAGGTTCATTCTTCACACGTTCTGCATGAGCATTTGTCATAGAAAAGGCGGTTATGTTGGGTTAAATTTAGAGTGGTCCATGACAATGCTAAACTTGTGCACCAATCTGCCCTTCAACATTTCTGGGTTAATCTTCTATTGCATGATCGACAACGTAAACAAAGGTGCATGGGCCATGTATCCTCGATTTGTGCAACTGCTTATTGATGATCAGCATCAGAATCTACCACACGATGGAAATCTGTATAAATTTAAACTCCCTACAGGAAGACAAATCACAGAGTTGAAAACAAAAGAGTGGGTGATGCTACATAACTGGATGTATCGAGACGAGAGACTTCCTGTGGTTCTGGCTACGTACAACAAATAACAGGAAAAGGCAAGGAAAAGTAGAGAAGGTCGAGGCGATCCCGTTGATGTTGCATAAGAGGTTGAATTAGAAGAGGAAATACCACTGGTTCATAAGCGTAAAGATAAAGGAAAGAAAGTGGTCGAAGAGGAACCCACCCTTAAGAAAAGAAGCAAGAAAGATTCACCCAATCTAGAACGAATCATGGGCGATAGTATTCGTGCTGGATCAATGAGAGAAGAAATTGAAAGAATGCAGGCCATCCACGCAGTTGTAGAGGCAGAAATGCGAGAAAGGAGAATGAAGAGAAGAGAGATGACAGAATCTGAAACTCCTGTGGTAGTTACGTCAGAATAGGAACAGTTGGATCGATTCGTGGAAGGGCTTTTATCCGATCCCCTAGAACCCTCTCCAAGTGCGACCATTGCGCCAAAGAAAAGAAAAACAGGTGAGGGATCCTCCGCAAATGTTCCACCCAAACCACCTGTATCTGCTCAACCTCCACCTCAAAATGTTCCCTCAAGACCTAGACCATTTCAAGAGCTGTATAATCGTTTATCCAAAGAAATTGGTCTATTTCCTGCTAAGGAGTTCTGTTTGCTGAAGAATCAAGTGAATGATACTGATGTGCTAAAGAGAAAACTGAAAGAACAAAGAAAAAAGAACAAAGAATTGCACTCCTACGTCAATAAGCAATCAGGATTCATCAGATTTCAACAGGAGGGTCTAGAAAAACTTCATGAACTGGTGCAGGATTTATATGTGTCAGCAAATCGAAAGCCAAAGTACATAAGGAAGACATTTTCAACTTTGACGTGTTTAGGGAAAGAGAACAGAAAAAGAAGGATGCCAAAGCAGAAAAGAAAAAGAAACGTCTTGAATCAGCAGTTGATGTCAATCTTGATGAAGACAGTGATGAAGAGGAAGTAGACAAAACTGAGATGCCCGCAAAGTTTCTCGAATGGGGATTGGAAGATGATGTGTTATATGAAATGGATGGTGGAGAAGAGTTCGAACCGCAACATCCAGAATGGTTTAAGAAGGAAAGAGCGAAGATGCCAGACTTTTATCAGGTGATCACAGTTGAAAAGACTGAGGTCACGGATAAAATCATCAGCTGGAAATACTGCAATCTTACTGGGTGGTTCTTGGTAAAGCGAAGGGGTGGAGTAATTCAATACTTCAGAAATGCCAACGACATGCAGAGTTTACCAACATGGGATATCCGAGAGCTCATCAGGCATGATCTGATAAATCCTACAAATAGCAGCATTGGCGGAGATCTGGAGAGATTAATTCAAAGAGAATGCATGCGTGGATTTTCAGTCTTCAAGCCTCAACACCCAAGAAGATGTGTGTCAAAGACCACCAAAGACCCTTTCACTGGAAAAGGAATGATAACATGGGTCATCAATCTAGCAAAAGTTGTAACAAGGGTGAAGCTTCCTCCTGAACAGCCTGTGACTCTCACTAACTTCAAGAAATGGTTTTATGATGGCAAGATGGGTGAAGCAGTCATCAGGTCAAACTCAAATGAAGACATACGTATCCTGGATCCTATGGAAATTTTTATGTTTGTTTTCCGATCTGAATGTTGTGTATGGACACAAGATAAACGTCGGAGCAAGAAACGAGTACCTCGAGGAAGGGATGCTATTTCAAAGGGCAGTTGAGCGTGTGCGAGCTCGAAAAATTGAAGTGATGGAAATTTTGCTGAGAATGGATGCTAAGAAAGAAAAAATGAATCTAGAAAGAAGAAAGCAGCTGAGCCTGAACCATCTTCTCCGGCAAGCAAAGATCCATCATCTGACTCCGATCTTCAAATCGTTCCACCACCTTCGACTTCATCCACATATGGAGTCACTATGGAGGCCCAACAAACCAAAAGTGAAGCTGTTATTAACCAATCCATTGAAGCAACAACAGAACCACCAATAGATCAAGCTGCGCAAGGAAAGGATCAAGGATCAGCTGCAGGCCCTGAAGCTCCAGAACAAGACTAAAGAAGCTGAAGTACGCAACGGTCTAGGGGGATATTGTTAGACGTTTTGAGACCGTTGATACTTGAGTATTAATAGTTTGTGCTGGTTTGTAATAGTTCAGAACAAGACTCAAGAAGCTGAAGTACGCAACGGTCTAGGGGGATATTGTTAGACGTTTTGAGACCGTTGATACTTGAGTGTTAATAGTATTGTTAGACGTTTTGAGACCGTTGATACTTGAGTATTAATAGTTTGTGCTGGTTTGTAATAGTTCAGAACAAGACTAAAGAAGCTGAAGTACGCAAAGGTCTAGGGGGATATTGTTAGACGTTTTGAGACCGTTGATACTTGAGTATTAATAGTTTGTGCTGGTTTGTAATAGTTAGTTAAACTAGAAGGGTCAAAAATGCAATATGTGAAACATTAGAACATGGCGACGTAATTATATTCCCAGCGTATTTAATAAATACGCTGTGTAAGTCAGATGTGTATATATATGTTCTTCAATGAATCTCTTGTCCAAGCTTCTTGGACAGATTTTGGTTATTGCTCTTGTGTTGTGATTCTTGTTATTGTGCTTAATCCGAATATCCATGTGCTTTTATTGATTACATCTTTTGAGATTTCACATACAACACTTGTTGTTTGATCCATTTAAGAATCTTCATCTTCATGGTTTGGTTTTTCTTAACTTTTACACATTCAAACAACTAATATATAGTTGTTTGGGTGATAACAATTAACCACTGTGATCCGAATCTGTTTTGGGACTCACACATTCTACCCATTCATTAAAATGAGGCAGACAACAAAAAAAGGTGGAGGTTAACTGAAAATCTAAATTATGACCCGATCAATCTTTTGGATGAAAATGGCAACAAAAATAAAACCTTAGGTATTCAGATATAAAAATGTTTAATTTTAAAACTAAAGTGACAAAAGTAAACTAAAGTCAAGGACCATCTAGCATTTTACTCTAAAATAATATTATCCGGCAAAACAAAAACTAGGTTGATAACAATATATTCTTTTCATTGAGTAAAGTATATGTTCTTTATTTATTCTTAATAAAATAATATAATATGGATATATACTTTTCATTGAGCAAAGTATAAATTCTTTTACTTATTCTTATATATTGTGTAAATATATAAATTACGTTACATTTTTCATGCGAAAAAACTATATTTTAAATAGAGTAAATTGTCAATATTGTCAAGGTTTATTCAGATTTGTCAGATCCATCTAAATATATAATTCATATGTACACCACTAAGATTTGAAAATAGTTGTTAGATCCATCCAAATAACTAACACTTTAATAAAACTAACTTAAATAGAGAAGTAATTTGGTCATTATCTTTATTTATTATATTTATCTTTTTTGATCCAACTTTTATATTTTCCTTTATATCCCCCCTTAAGAGTACTCACACACATGACCTAAAGCTTAGATGGTTCAAAGAAATTATTTAAATATAAATAAAAAATAGTACAAAGGCCTCAACCAGGTCGGTTTGACGACTTGGGTTGTAATCTTAAGTATGAGGGTGTTTGGGTTAGCTTATTTTCGAACAACTTTTAACTTGTTGACTTATAAAAGTCAATAAGTTGTGAGTAAACTGCCATTTTGGTCCCTGAGGTTTGGTCACTTTTGTCATTTTTGTCCAAAACTCAAACCTTTTGTATCTGGGTCCTTGTGGTTTCAGTTTTATTGCCATTTTGTTCCAAAAAAATCAACTCATATTTGTCTAATAAAATCCTGCTATTTTGTCCTTTTCCTCAAGGGCAAAATGGTCACAACCACACCTCTTTTTCCTCAGTGAAATTTGATTATCCCTTTAACATTGCCTTGTTCCTCTTCTCCAAAACATCATCTCACTCTCAATCACACCTCCTTCGCTTCATTCCTTACCTACCTCTCCAACACATCATCTCTCTCTCGGCTTTGTGTATATCGGTGGCGATTGAAGCCCTGCCGGATCCTGTTGCCTAGGGTTTTGAAGCTGGTGAAATCGAACGGTTTTAAGGTGAAACCGGCTTTGTTGTGTGTTATTGGGATTATTGCTGGTACTGGTGGTACCGGTTTGAATCAGAATTCATTGAGTTTGTTGGTGAATTGTTTGGTTGAGTTTTTGAGTAGTGGTGATTGGGCAGCGAGGAAGGTGGCCGTTGAGGCGGTTGGCAATGAAGGAGGGTCACCACCAGCATAATTAGTCCACGGTGGTGATTTTAAACCCTATGATGATGTTGGCTTGCTACCGGTATGGCAACTCCAGTTGCAACCGTCGTGCCACTGAGCAGGTTCAACGACGATGATGATCTTCTTATATCTGAGTCAATTTGTGTTGGTATTTTCGTTTTGCTTTCTCAGATTCATTAGATTATTGCGTTAGATTGTTAGTAGTGTTGACGGATGGTCGCCACCGGCAGATTCAGTCTATTTTGGCGGTGGCGATTTTGAACCCTATGTCCCAAATTTCCAACCAAATCTCGGTGGACCCGAGTGGGGAATATCGTGACGTAAATTGATATCATCATAGTCAATTAACACAGCACAGTAGAAGTCTTGGAATTTAAAATACTATTACAAACCAAAATATTCAAAGTTCAAAAATAATATACAGACGGTTTGTAACCAAAGATCCATAGACGGATCGTAAAATATACAAAAGTTGTACAGCAGACTTTAGGAAGATCTAAGGATTTGCAAGATCCTCTTATATCACTACCAAGCAGCTTCCAACCTATTTTGTACTGTACCTGCAACTTAGTCTTTTGAAAATACATCAGCTTTCGCTGGTAAATACAATTAACTGAATCGTTTTCAAAACATTTCAAAAATTGATTTAAGTGTAAAGGCACACAAAAATCTTTTATAACTTGGGAAAGTTAAGTTTTTAACCTTGTATACAGATTCATATGTTTGTCAATACATATGGGGCCCAAATAAAAACCGAGACATGATTAACTTACACACCACTTATGAACCCACGAAGGAGTTATCCCCAACTTGTGGGTAAAATATATTTTAGCATTCGCATCTGTCAGGTGTATGCCTACACCCTGTGCTTTGGTCATGGCCATTAGTAACTTAAATGAGCCGAGGATATCCAGGACACGGCCGTTAACCCCCAATGTTTAAGTTATCAAACAAAACTGATCAAAACGGAATATGCTGATTTACTAGCCACAATCCGGCATTCGATTGATCCTATTGCCGACCAAGCGGTAATAATTTACCGTATCCCAAGCCCGTATAGGGGAAATAAGTTAAAAGTATTTACCTGAGTTTGTACTTGACTCTTAAAAGCAAAGTTTATATTAACTCAGCCGTTTAATCAATAGATAAGTGCAGAGAGCATTTACTGGAAGGCTTCTAGTCTGGAATGATGGCATAAGCTAACCAATTAGAATGCCAACGGTCCTATTTAAGTCAAAGACTTAGATCGACTAGCTTAAAGGATCAAAACGGTACGATACGCTAAATTAAGCGAAGACCTGATAGAATGTAGTTTAAACCCAATAATTACTAAGACTTGTATGACATGGGTAAACAATTAACATTCTGGAAATTAAGATTAAAATGATAAGGTTAAACCCGTTTGGTTAATTTTCGTAAACTAGTCACATATACTCAACCGTACGCATATAAGCGATATTGGGTAACCGGGTGAGTTATGAACAAGTTCTATATGTTATTGTACTTTATATAAGTTATAATATCAGTATGATACCAACTTATATGACCGTTGAGGTTTTAAAACGAAACTACGCCAAATAAGGCGTTTTGATTGTTTATATGATGTAAAAAGGAACTTGCATATATATTCTGATCTTATGATCATAAACATTTTAAAAAAAAAACTTAATTGTTGATATATTATCAGTAAGATATCACACAGAAATGTGGTTTATGGTTTAGGACCAAACTATGCGCCGAAAAGGCATTTTGGTCTTTTAAAAGCATAAATTACGATATTATAATCAAACTTAGTTTATGATCAGAATAATAACATCATAATATGTTAATTATATTAACATATTAGTAGGTTATTCATTTTCAAGTTCTTTGTTGATTAAAACCTTGTTTTATGTAAAAAGGGCATTTTTGTCAAAGTTGACATTTTAGCAGAACTTGTGCATAAACTCAGATTATGATTATGATCATGTATTATAACCTCAGAGGGTTATTCCGTACTACATTACGATCATAATGCAACCATAAGTCAGTAGCATACTAATCTAAGTCGGGTCAGAATCGAAAGTCAAAGCATAAATCAAACTTTGTGACTTTCAGTTGCAAACCAACCCTAGGACTGGAATTGACGGGTCGAACATGTTCCCACATGTTCTAATAATTATTATCAACTTGTTTAAGTGTTAAAAACATATCTATAACATATATAAATTCAGATTTTAATATTTATAAAATCTGAACCGTTTGACTTTTTAAAACATAAACTTTGACCCGTCAATTGACCTAGTAAACGTGATCCTTAGAAGGTTCCCTTTTAAGGGATTAATACCTACCTAATTACGATCACTTAGCCATGTTCATGTTGAATAGTGGCTAGACCATAATGGTCTTAACCGGAAGTCAAAGCATTTGTCGAAAATGCTTGACTTTTGGCTATTAAAAGCCTCTAAAAGAAAAGAGCAGAGATGGAACACTTAAAAGTGATCCAAGAGGAAGTTTAGAACTCAAAGGGATGCTCCTAGATGACCAGGAACTTCCAAGAGTGTATTAGAGAGGAGAAAAGGAAATGAGTAGGGAATGAAGTGAACTTGGTGGTCTATTTATAGTGCAAGAGGGTGTGTGAGGATAAGCCAGGTGTTGGAGGTGTTGTAGGATCATTACAAGTGGCTAATTAGGTGTCAAGAGTTGCAAGAGGGTGGCAATTTGAAGGATAGGTGGCATCTTGATAGAAATTTGGTATTTTGACACTTTTGGTCCCTCAAATATAATTTTGTTAAATGTCATGAATTGTCCCTTGACTATTATTCAATGATATAATGATATAACTTAGTTCTTTTTGTTCAGTACGTGGTGTGTTGAAGACGAGTACGAATAATCGAACGTTAATGTGTGTTTTCTTTTCTTCCTTCCAGCCTGTAATTTCACTTAATAATCTTTTAAGCCATAGTGCTTGGCATGCTGCTGCAGTTGCTGCAATAAATTCCGATTCACATGATGAGAGTGCCACTGTTTGTTGCTTCTGCGTACACCAAGTTATAGGTGAATCTCCAAAGTAGAATACCAGACCAGTTGTTCCTTTTCCTTGGTCTGTTTAACTCCATAATTGCCGTCACTATAACCGATGATCCTGCATCCTCCTTGCTTCTTTTAGATGATTACATGCTCTTTAGTTCCTTTGATATAACATAGTACTTGCTTAACTGCTTTCAGATGATGCTCCTTTGGTTCTTGCATGAATCTACTAAGCAGACTGACTGGGTAACATAGGTCTGGCCTTGTATGCAGTAGGTACCTGAGAGAACCTATCAGGCTTCTGTAATGTGTTGCATCTACCGGATCTTCTTCTTCAGTCTTTGTTAATTTTGTTCCTGGATTCATAGGAATCTTTGTATCGTTGCAGGTTAACATATCAGCTTCTTTGAGTATCTTGTGGATATAGCCTATTTGCTTGATGGCTATCTCACCCCTGCTTGAATAACTTCTATTCCCAGATAATATGCTGGCAATCCTAGATCGCTCATTTCAAACTTGTTTTCCATCTGAGACTTGAAAACATCTATCTCCTTCCTTGATGTTCCAGTGACTATCAAATCATCAACGTAGACTCTGACTATCAGTGTATAAGTCTTACTTGTCCTTTTATAGATTGCATGCTCTAAAGTGCACTTCTTGAAATTAAGTGACTTTAGGGTTTGGTCTAACTTCGTATTCTAAGCACGTGGTGCTTGTCTCAATCCATACAGTGCTTTTGATAGTTTGTAAACCTTTCCTTCATCTCCCGGCTTTACGAATCCTTCTGGTTGTGAGACATAGGCCTCCTCCTTGAGATCTCCGTGTAAGAATGCAGACTTCACGTCTAAGTGATGTACCTCCCAACCTTGATATGCTGCTAAAGCCAACATTAGTCGGACTGTTTCTATGCGAGCTACTGGTGCAAAGACTTCATCAAAGTCTATTCCGTGTTGCTGAACATATCCCTTTTCTACCAGTTTGACTTTGTGTCTAGTGACCTTTCCATTTGCATCTTTCTTTGTCTTGAATACCCACTTTAATCTTATTGCCTTGTGATCTCTTGGCAACTCTGTCAATCTCCAAGTGTTATTCTTGTTTATCGAATCTAACTCAGCTTCATTGCTTCAATCCATTTGCTGTCACTTGATGCTTCCTTGTAATTCCTTGGTTCTTCTTCAACAAGTAGTAATTCGTGTGGATCTACTTGAATTTCTTCTGTCTCGTCATACAATTCTTCGAGACTTCTCAATTACTTCTCAATTTTACTAGAGTATCACTAATACTCTCCGTTGTACTCTCTGATTAGATGGACCTCCACTTGACAAACTGCTTGAACTTCCTAATGAGTTCTGATTGTTTGAGTGTGCTGGTGGTGTCATGTAGGAGTCTAGATTCTCTGACTGATCTATTCCTGAATCTTCATGATGTGGACCACTGTTTTCTAGACTACTTGGTGCATCTTCCTCTAACTCTGGAGGGTTGTCATCGTCTTGAATGACAAAGTTTGTCCATTCTGGAATTTCTTGAATCTACCATCTCCATATAGCTATTCCAGTTCCATGGTTGACCTTCCATGAACTTTACATCTCTGCTGACACAAATCTTATTCTTTTGTTGGATCATATAATCTGAATGCCTTAGATCCTTCTTCAAATCCAAGATAAACCATAGGTGCACTTCTATCATCCAACTTCTTCTGTTGAAGTGGCAAAACCTTAGCGTATGCTGTGCAACCAAAAACCTTTAGGTGTTCCAGATTCGGCTTTCTTCCTTTCAATGCTTCATATGGTGTCTTGTTCACCAAGGCTTTCGTTGGAACCCTGTTTAGTACGTATATTGCTTGTCGTATAACTTCACCCCAAAAATTCTGTGGCATGTTCGTTGCCTATAACATACTGTGAGTAGTTGACAACATCATCCTGTTTCTTCTTTCTACTACTCCATTTTTTGTGGGGAATACGACGCTGTGACCTGTCTTCCTATGCCGTTGTCTTTGCAATACTTATTGAATTCAGCCGACGTGAATTCTCCTCCTCTATCTATCCTTAGCATATTTAACTTGGTTCTTGTTTCCGTTTCCACCATTTCTTTGAACTGTTTGAAAGTTTCAAATGCTTGATCCTTGGAAGTTAGTAGATATGCCCACATGTAGCGAGTGCAATCGTCTACAAGTAGAAATATATACTTCCTCCCAGCATGTGTTGGTGGGGATATAGGACCACACAGATCTCCATAGACTAAATCTAGAGGTTTTGAGGATCTGAATTTCGCCTGATTTGGAAATGGTGTCCTTGTATGTTTTCCTAATAAGCATGCGTCACAGACTTGATTGGCATGACTTATTTGTGGAATTCCATGTACCATGTTCTTCCGAGTCATATCTTTGATGGCATCGAAATGTAAATGGCCTAACCTCGCGTGCCATAACCATGCTAAATCCTCTGTGTTTGAGAGCAGGAAGATTGGTCTTCCAATCTTCAACTTAACCTTGTACAACATGTTCTTCATCCTTTTGACTCGCATTAATAACTTTCTATTCCTGTCGCGGAGTGTTAGCAGATCTCTGTCCATATTTACTTTGCAACTGATTTCCGTGAGTTGTCCGAGGCTCAATATATTGGACTTCAAACTTGGGATGTAGTATTCTTGAGAGATAATCCTTTGCTCTTGATTTTGACATTCCAGTAGTATTGAACCTATGCCTTTAATCTCTACGTGGGATCCGTCACCAAAACGTACTTGTCCTGACACCTTTTCGTCTAATTCTCTAAAGTGACTTCGCACACCTGTCATGTGGTTGCTTGCCCCGTTGTCTAAGTACCATAGACTTTCATCTTCTGTGGCGTATCTTTCTGGTTCTATACGTTCTTCGTTTAGTAGAACCCTTTCTTGTACAACGTTTTCTTCTTCAATCGCCATTAGTAACACTGGTGCTTCATCTTCCTCGATGAGATTTGATTGTTCTTGTACGACGTCTTTCTCGGAACAATCTTTCTTGTAATGTCCAAACTTCTGACACTATTATTCAATGACATAATGATATAACTTAGTTCTTTTTGTTCAGTACGTGGTGTGTTGAAGACGAGTACGAATAATCGAACGTTAATGTGTGTTTTCTTTTCTTCCTTCCAGCCTGTAATTTCACTTAATAATCTTTTAAGCCATAGTGCTTGGCATGCTGCTGCAGTTGCTGCAATAAATTCCGATTCACATGATGAGAGTGCCACTGTTTGTTGCTTCTGCGTACACCAAGTTATAGGTGAATCTCCAAAGTAGAATACCAGACCAGTTGTTCCTTTTCCTTGGTCTGTTTAACTCCATAATTGCCGTCACTATAACCGATGATCCTGCATCCTCCTTGCTTCTTTTAGATGATTACATGCTCTTTAGTTCCTTTGATATAACGTAGTACTTGCTTAACTGCTTTCAGATGATGCTCCTTTGGTTCTTGCATGAATCTACTAAGCAGACTGACTGGGTAACATAGGTCTGGCCTTGTATGCAGTAGGTACCTGAGAGAACCTATCAGGCTTCTGTAATGTGTTGCATCTACCGGATCTTCTTCTTCAGTCTTTGTTAATTTTGTTCCTGGATTCATAGGAATCTTTGTATCGTTGCAGGTTAACATATCAGCTTCTTTGAGTATCTTGTGGATATAGCCTATTTGCTTGATGGCTATCTCACCCCCTGCTTGAATAACTTCTATTCCCAGATAATATGCTGGCAATCCTAGATCGCTCATTTCAAACTTGTTTTCCATCTGAGACTTGAAAACATCTATCTCCTTCCTTGATGTTCCAGTGACTATCAAATCATCAACGTAGACTCTGACTATCAGTGTATAAGTCTTACTTGTCCTTTTATAGATTGCATGCTCTAAAGTGCACTTCTTGAAATTAAGTGACTTTAGGGTTTGGTCTAACTTCGTATTCTAAGCACGTGGTGCTTGTCTCAATCCATACAGTGCTTTTGATAGTTTGTAAACCTTTCCTTCATCTCCCGGCTTTACGAATCCTTCTGGTTGTGAGACATAGGCCTCCTCCTTGAGATCTCCGTGTAAGAATGCAGACTTCACGTCTAAGTGATGTACCTCCCAACCTTGATATGCTGCTAAAGCCAACATTAGTCGGACTGTTTCTATGCGAGCTACTGGTGCAAAGACTTCATCAAAGTCTATTCCGTGTTGCTGAACATATCCCTTTTCTACCAGTTTGACTTTGTGTCTAGTGACCTTTCCATTTGCATCTTTCTTTGTCTTGAATACCCACTTTAATCTTATTGCCTTGTGATCTCTTGGCAACTCTGTCAATCTCCAAGTGTTATTCTTGTTTATCGAATCTAACTCAGCTTCATTGCTTCAATCCATTTGCTGTCACTTGATGCTTCCTTGTAATTCCTTGGTTCTTCTTCAACAAGTAGTAATTCGTGTGGATCTACTTGAATTTCTTCTGTCTCGTCATACAATTCTTCGAGACTTCTCAATTACTTCTCAATTTTACTAGAGTATCACTAATACTCTCCGTTGTACTCTCTGATTAGATGGACCTCCACTTGACAAACTGCTTGAACTTCCTAATGAGTTCTGATTGTTTGAGTGTGCTGGTGGTGTCATGTAGGAGTCTAGATTCTCTGACTGATCTATTCCTGAATCTTCATGATGTGGACCACTGTTTTCTGGACTACTTGGTGCATCTTCCTCTAACTCTGGAGGGTTGTCATCGTCTTGAATGACAAAGTTTGTCCATTCTGGAATTTCTTGAATCTACCATCTCCATATAGCTATTCCAGTTCCATGGTTGACCTTCCATGAACTTTACATCTCTGCTGACACAAATCTTATTCTTTTGTTGGATCATATAATCTGAATGCCTTAGATCCTTCTTCAAATCCAAGATAAACCATAGGTGCACTTCTATCATCCAACTTCTTCTGTTGAAGTGGCAAAACCTTAGCGTATGCTGTGCAACCAAAAACCTTTAGGTGTTCCAGATTCGGCTTTCTTCCTTTCAATGCTTCATATGGTGTCTTGTTCACCAAGGCTTTCGTTGGAACCCTGTTTAGTACGTATATTGCTTGTCGTATAACTTCACCCCAAAAATTCTGTGGCATGTTCGTTGCCTATAACATACTGTGAGTAGTTGACAACATCATCCTGTTTCTTCTTTCTACTACTCCATTTTTTGTGGGGAATACGACGCTGTGACCTGTCTTCCTATGCCGTTGTCTTTGCAATACTTATTGAATTCAGCCGACGTGAATTCTCCTCCTCTATCTATCCTTAGCATATTTAACTTGGTTCTTGTTTCCGTTTCCACCATTTCTTTGAACTGTTTGAAAGTTTCAAATGCTTGATCCTTGGAAGTTAGTAGATATGCCCACATGTAGCGAGTGCAATCGTCTACAAGTAGAAATATATACTTCCTCCCAGCATGTGTTGGTGGGGATATAGGACCACACAGATCTCCATAGACTAAATCTAGAGGTTTTGAGGATCTGAA
Organism: Scalesia atractyloides; assembly: GCA_947069175.1. NCBI lineage: Eukaryota > Viridiplantae > Streptophyta > Magnoliopsida > Asterales > Asteraceae > Scalesia > Scalesia atractyloides. The sequence continues at coordinate 24,110,642 of CAMTDV010000116.1, read as the reverse complement.
TTTCGCCTGATTTGGAAATGGTGTCCTTGTATGTTTTCCTAATAAGCATGCGTCACAGACTTGATTGGCATGACTTATTTGTGGAATTCCATGTACCATGTTCTTCCGAGTCATATCTTTGATGGCATCGAAATGTAAATGGCCTAACCTCGCGTGCCATAACCATGCTAAATCCTCTGTGTTTGAGAGCAGGAAGATTGGTCTTCCAATCTTCAACTTAACCTTGTACAACATGTTCTTCATCCTTTTGACTCGCATTAATAACTTTCTATTCCTGTCGCGGAGTGTTAGCAGATCTCTGTCCATATTTACTTTGCAACTGATTTCCGTGAGTTGTCCGAGGCTCAATATATTGGACTTCAAACTTGGGATGTAGTATTCTTGAGAGATAATCCTTTGCTCTTGATTTTGACATTCCAGTAGTATTGAACCTATGCCTTTAATCTCTACGTGGGATCCGTCACCAAAACGTACTTGTCCTGACACCTTTTCGTCTAATTCTCTAAAGTGACTTCGCACACCTGTCATGTGGTTGCTTGCCCCGTTGTCTAAGTACCATAGACTTTCATCTTCTGTGGCGTATCTTTCTGGTTCTATACGTTCTTCGTTTAGTAGAACCCTTTCTTGTACAACGTTTTCTTCTTCAATCGCCATTAGTAACACTGGTGCTTCATCTTCCTCGATGAGATTTGATTGTTCTTGTACGACGTCTTTCTCGGAACAATCTTTCTTGTAATGTCCAAACTTCTGACACTATTATTCAATGACATAATGATATAACTTAGTTCTTTTTGTTCAGTACGTGGTGTGTTGAAGACGAGTACGAATAATCGAACGTTAATGTGTGTTTTCTTTTCTTCCTTCCAGCCTGTAATTTCACTTAATAATCTTTTAAGCCATAGTGCTTGGCATGCTGCTGCAGTTGCTGCAATAAATTCCGATTCACATGATGAGAGTGCCACTGTTTGTTGCTTCTGCGTACACCAAGTTATAGGTGAATCTCCAAAGTAGAATACCAGACCAGTTGTTCCTTTTCCTTGGTCTGTTTAACTCCATAATTGCCGTCACTATAACCGATGATCCTGCATCCTCCTTGCTTCTTTTAGATGATTACATGCTCTTTAGTTCCTTTGATATAACGTAGTACTTGCTTAACTGCTTTCAGATGATGCTCCTTTGGTTCTTGCATGAATCTACTAAGCAGACTGACTGGGTAACATAGGTCTGGCCTTGTATGCAGTAGGTACCTGAGAGAACCTATCAGGCTTCTGTAATGTGTTGCATCTACCGGATCTTCTTCTTCAGTCTTTGTTAATTTTGTTCCTGGATTCATAGGAATCTTTGTATCGTTGCAGGTTAACATATCAGCTTCTTTGAGTATCTTGTGGATATAGCCTATTTGCTTGATGGCTATCTCACCCCCTGCTTGAATAACTTCTATTCCCAGATAATATGCTGGCAATCCTAGATCGCTCATTTCAAACTTGTTTTCCATCTGAGACTTGAAAACATCTATCTCCTTCCTTGATGTTCCAGTGACTATCAAATCATCAACGTAGACTCTGACTATCAGTGTATAAGTCTTACTTGTCCTTTTATAGATTGCATGCTCTAAAGTGCACTTCTTGAAATTAAGTGACTTTAGGGTTTGGTCTAACTTCGTATTCTAAGCACGTGGTGCTTGTCTCAATCCATACAGTGCTTTTGATAGTTTGTAAACCTTTCCTTCATCTCCCGGCTTTACGAATCCTTCTGGTTGTGAGACATAGGCCTCCTCCTTGAGATCTCCGTGTAAGAATGCAGATTTCACGTCTAAGTGATGTACCTCCCAACCTTGATATGCTGCTAAAGCCAACATTAGTCGGACTGTTTCTATGCGAGCTACTGGTGCAAAGACTTCATCAAAGTCTATTCCGTGTTGCTGAACATATCCCTTTTCTACCAGTTTGACTTTGTGTCTAGTGACCTTTCCATTTGCATCTTTCTTTGTCTTGAATACCCACTTTAATCTTATTGCCTTGTGATCTCTTGGCAACTCTGTCAATCTCCAAGTGTTATTCTTGTTTATCGAATCTAACTCAGCTTCATTGCTTCAATCCATTTGCTGTCACTTGATGCTTCCTTGTAATTCCTTGGTTCTTCTTCAACAAGTAGTAATTCGTGTGGATCTACTTGAATTTCTTCTGTCTCGTCATACAATTCTTCGAGACTTCTCAATTACTTCTCAATTTTACTAGAGTATCACTAATACTCTCCGTTGTACTCTCTGATTAGATGGACCTCCACTTGACAAACTGCTTGAACTTCCTAATGAGTTCTGATTGTTTGAGTGTGCTGGTGGTGTCATGTAGGAGTCTAGATTCTCTGACTGATCTATTCCTGAATCTTCATGATGTGGACCACTGTTTTCTGGACTACTTGGTGCATCTTCCTCTAACTCTGGAGGGTTGTCATCGTCTTGAATGACAAGTTTGTCCATTCTGGAATTTCTTGAATCTACCATCTCCATATAGCTATTCCAGTTCCATGGTTGACCTTCCATGAACTTTACATCTCTGCTGACACAAATCTTATTCTTTTGTTGGATCATATAATCTGAATGCCTTAGATCCTTCTTCAAATCCAAGATAAACCATAGGTGCACTTCTATCATCCAACTTCTTCTGTTGAAGTGGCAAAACCTTAGCGTATGCTGTGCAACCAAAAACCTTTAGGTGTTCCAGATTCGGCTTTCTTCCTTTCAATGCTTCATATGGTGTCTTGTTCACCAAGGCTTTCGTTGGAACCCTGTTTAGTACGTATATTGCTTGTCGTATAACTTCACCCCAAAAATTCTGTGGCATGTTCGTTGCCTATAACATACTGTGAGTAGTTGACAACATCATCCTGTTTCTTCTTTCTACTACTCCATTTTTTGTGGGGAATACGACGCTGTGACCTGTCTTCCTATGCCGTTGTCTTTGCAATACTTATTGAATTCAGCCGACGTGAATTCTCCTCCTCTATCTATCCTTAGCATATTTAACTTGGTTCTTGTTTCCGTTTCCACCATTTCTTTGAACTGTTTGAAAGTTTCAAATGCTTGATCCTTGGAAGTTAGTAGATATGCCCACATGTAGCGAGTGCAATCGTCTACAAGTAGAAATATATACTTCCTCCCAGCATGTGTTGGTGGGGATATAGGACCACACAGATCTCCATAGACTAAATCTAGAGGTTTTGAGGATCTGAATTTCGCCTGATTTGGAAATGGTGTCCTTGTATGTTTTCCTAATAAGCATGCGTCACAGACTTGATTGGCATGACTTATTTGTGGAATTCCATGTACCATGTTCTTCCGAGTCATATCTTTGATGGCATCGAAATGTAAATGGCCTAACCTCGCGTGCCATAACCATGCTAAATCCTCTGTGTTTGAGAGCAGGAAGATTGGTCTTCCAATCTTCAACTTAACCTTGTACAACATGTTCTTCATCCTTTTGACTCGCATTAATAACTTTCTATTCCTGTCGCGGAGTGTTAGCAGATCTCTGTCCATATTTACTTTGCAACTGATTTCCGTGAGTTGTCCGAGGCTCAATATATTGGACTTCAAACTTGGGATGTAGTATTCTTGAGAGATAATCCTTTGCTCTTGATTTTGACATTCCAGTAGTATTGAACCTATGCCTTTAATCTCTACGTGGGATCCGTCACCAAAACGTACTTGTCCTGACACCTTTTCGTCTAATTCTCTAAAGTGACTTCGCACACCTGTCATGTGGTTGCTTGCCCCGTTGTCTAAGTACCATAGACTTTCATCTTCTGTGGCGTATCTTTCTGGTTCTATACGTTCTTCGTTTAGTAGAACCCTTTCTTGTACAACGTTTTCTTCTTCAATCGCCATTAGTAACACTGGTGCTTCATCTTCCTCGATGAGATTTGATTGTTCTTGTACGACGTCTTTCTCGGAACAATCTTTCTTGTAATGTCCAAACTTCTGACACTATTATTCAATGACATAATGATATAACTTAGTTCTTTTTGTTCAGTACGTGGTGTGTTGAAGACGAGTACGAATAATCGAACGTTAATGTGTGTTTTCTTTTCTTCCTTCCAGCCTGTAATTTCACTTAATAATCTTTTAAGCCATAGTGCTTGGCATGCTGCTGCAGTTGCTGCAATAAATTCCGATTCACATGATGAGAGTGCCACTGTTTGTTGCTTCTGCGTACACCAAGTTATAGGTGAATCTCCAAAGTAGAATACCAGACCAGTTGTTCCTTTTCCTTGGTCTGTTTAACTCCATAATTGCCGTCACTATAACCGATGATCCTGCATCCTCCTTGCTTCTTTTAGATGATTACATGCTCTTTAGTTCCTTTGATATAACGTAGTACTTGCTTAACTGCTTTCAGATGATGCTCCTTTGGTTCTTGCATGAATCTACTAAGCAGACTGACTGGGTAACATAGGTCTGGCCTTGTATGCAGTAGGTACCTGAGAGAACCTATCAGGCTTCTGTAATGTGTTGCATCTACCGGATCTTCTTCTTCAGTCTTTGTTAATTTTGTTCCTGGATTCATAGGAATCTTTGTATCGTTGCAGGTTAACATATCAGCTTCTTTGAGTATCTTGTGGATATAGCCTATTTGCTTGATGGCTATCTCACCCCCTGCTTGAATAACTTCTATTCCCAGATAATATGCTGGCAATCCTAGATCGCTCATTTCAAACTTGTTTTCCATCTGAGACTTGAAAACATCTATCTCCTTCCTTGATGTTCCAGTGACTATCAAATCATCAACGTAGACTCTGACTATCAGTGTATAAGTCTTACTTGTCCTTTTATAGATTGCATGCTCTAAAGTGCACTTCTTGAAATTAAGTGACTTTAGGGTTTGGTCTAACTTCGTATTCTAAGCACGTGGTGCTTGTCTCAATCCATACAGTGCTTTTGATAGTTTGTAAACCTTTCCTTCATCTCCCGGCTTTACGAATCCTTCTGGTTGTGAGACATAGGCCTCCTCCTTGAGATCTCCGTGTAAGAATGCAGATTTCACGTCTAAGTGATGTACCTCCCAACCTTGATATGCTGCTAAAGCCAACATTAGTCGGACTGTTTCTATGCGAGCTACTGGTGCAAAGACTTCATCAAAGTCTATTCCGTGTTGCTGAACATATCCCTTTTCTACCAGTTTGACTTTGTGTCTAGTGACCTTTCCATTTGCATCTTTCTTTGTCTTGAATACCCACTTTAATCTTATTGCCTTGTGATCTCTTGGCAACTCTGTCAATCTCCAAGTGTTATTCTTGTTTATCGAATCTAACTCAGCTTCATTGCTTCAATCCATTTGCTGTCACTTGATGCTTCCTTGTAATTCCTTGGTTCTTCTTCAACAAGTAGTAATTCGTGTGGATCTACTTGAATTTCTTCTGTCTCGTCATACAATTCTTCGAGACTTCTCAATTACTTCTCAATTTTACTAGAGTATCACTAATACTCTCCGTTGTACTCTCTGATTAGATGGACCTCCACTTGACAAACTGCTTGAACTTCCTAATGAGTTCTGATTGTTTGAGTGTGCTGGTGGTGTCATGTAGGAGTCTAGATTCTCTGACTGATCTATTCCTGAATCTTCATGATGTGGACCACTGTTTTCTGGACTACTTGGTGCATCTTCCTCTAACTCTGGAGGGTTGTCATCGTCTTGAATGACAAAGTTTGTCCATTCTGGAATTTCTTGAATCTACCATCTCCATATAGCTATTCCAGTTCCATGGTTGACCTTCCATGAACTTTACATCTCTGCTGACACAAATCTTATTCTTTTGTTGGATCATATAATCTGAATGCCTTAGATCCTTCTTCAAATCCAAGATAAACCATAGGTGCACTTCTATCATCCAACTTCTTCTGTTGAAGTGGCAAAACCTTAGCGTATGCTGTGCAACCAAAAACCTTTAGGTGTTCCAGATTCGGCTTTCTTCCTTTCAATGCTTCATATGGTGTCTTGTTCACCAAGGCTTTCGTTGGAACCCTGTTTAGTACGTATATTGCTTGTCGTATAACTTCACCCCAAAAATTCTGTGGCATGTTCGTTGCCTATAACATACTGTGAGTAGTTGACAACATCATCCTGTTTCTTCTTTCTACTACTCCATTTTTTGTGGGGAATACGACGCTGTGACCTGTCTTCCTATGCCGTTGTCTTTGCAATACTTATTGAATTCAGCCGACGTGAATTCTCCTCCTCTATCTATCCTTAGCATATTTAACTTGGTTCTTGTTTCCGTTTCCACCATTTCTTTGAACTGTTTGAAAGTTTCAAATGCTTGATCCTTGGAAGTTAGTAGATATGCCCACATGTAGCGAGTGCAATCGTCTACAAGTAGAAATATATACTTCCTCCCAGCATGTGTTGGTGGGGATATAGGACCACACAGATCTCCATAGACTAAATCTAGAGGTTTTGAGGATCTGAATTTCGCCTGATTTGGAAATGGTGTCCTTGTATGTTTTCCTAATAAGCATGCGTCACAGACTTGATTGGCATGACTTATTTGTGGAATTCCATGTACCATGTTCTTCCGAGTCATATCTTTGATGGCATCGAAATGTAAATGGCCTAACCTCGCGTGCCATAACCATGCTAAATCCTCTGTGTTTGAGAGCAGGAAGATTGGTCTTCCAATCTTCAACTTAACCTTGTACAACA